>RQTK01001623.1:0-62927 GCA_003991915.1 Elysia chlorotica
CTACTTTGAATCATGAACAGTAAAAATGTAGGCCTACCTTGAACCTAAATCATTTTACGTCAAATTCTATGTGCTTCTGGAATATAATTCCATTCCATTCGTCTAATAAGTTCCATTCCATTCCATTTGTCTAATAATGTATTGTTTGTGTTGGATTTTGTCTTTCTGCATCAATGGTACTATTTTTCACGACACTTAAAGGAAAACTAAGTGGAGTAAGAGAGTGGCAGACACACAGACAAACTAAAAACAAATAAATATTTAAAAAATATCAAAGAGTCTGCGGAGAAAGGAGGTAAAAGTTCACCAATAGTGGGTAATGCTTACCTTGTAATTTTCTTTTTTCATAATGATTCGCCGACATGATAATTTTATGCAGCACTGGCCATTGATAGCTGCATGTCAAAACTGTTTAATCCCTTAGGAAAACAGAGGGATAATTGAACTGTGTCAAATTAATTCTCTTTTATTTTATGCCTGCTTCAAACCCAACCCCTTAGCAATCACATTAAAAGAACACAAGAGAGAGAGAGAAGCTAAGTAAATTTACCAGTTTAAGCGTTTGCCAGGCAGGAGTTGTAGAGTTTTACATTATTGGCAGAAATTACGTCAGGAAAAAGGGGCATCAGGGAAAGGTAAATGTTTGGAGAAGCTCCCCTATCCTCCTTCTTCTTCCTCTGTGTCTGAAGATCAAACCAGATTTTCCAGACCTCTTATCCTTGTATCCTCGTTAGATCTTAGTTACATGGCTGTTTTAGAGATGCGTTTTTGTGTTTGGTTTATTTTAACATAATTATTTTGTAAAAGGGGAGTTAAATGAGAGCCACGAGAGATTGTTGATCTAGTCAACTGTACAGAATTCCACACTTGTTTGCATTTGTTGTCACTGTTGTTAAAACCTCTTCCGGTTAATGTACATCCACGAGCATTTGGCTGTGGGATTGAAAAAAAGTGCCGCTGCTGCAGCTGGTGTTGATATTATTGTCGTTATTTTTGTCTTTGTTGTTCTTGTGGTTATCAGTATTATTTTTGGAGATAGAAAATTGGTACAGACAACCAGACTTCCCTCACTGTGATAATTGAGAGAGAATGCAATTCACATGTGTATTGCGTCTAGTTTCAGCTAACCAAGAGACGAGCTTTGTTTGCACAAACAGGTCATGTTAAACTATGAGGTGTAGCATTCCTAAGCCTCATGTTTTAAAGGAAAATTTAAATTGAAAGTTACGATAAAATTAAACTTTTTCTGACAATTGATGCGTTTTTAAAGATCTATACAGCTTTTTAATTTGAGAGGTTATCGTAAGTTGCGCCCTTGTTCAACCGCACATGCTGTGTCCTCGTTCAATTTCACTCTCTTGCATGTCATTAATGTTTAAAACCTTGTTTACTTTTAAATATACATACTTTTAGTGTTTTTTTTAGTGTCTTATTTCGAAATCATGTGTAATCAATTGAAGATCTTTCAAGCAAGGTAGCCATGTATTTAAATGCCTATGCACTGTGCTTTGTACATTGCCGGTTGGCTCGATTACATGGGGAAACAGAGGGGAAACTAAAACAAAAACAGAAGTTCGTACTTCGTTGTCGTAATGCTAATCTGACAACAGAATTTAAAGGTTTTGATAGCCTAACTGATCATACAAAGTCGTAAAGCATAACTGCATGTCGTTTAGAAAACCCAATTCATACCAAATAAATCTCTTAATCATTTTCTGAAAGAGAACCAAGTTAAAGATGAATATCAATGAATCCAAGTAGTAACCCATTGTCGGCGATGGCATGGTTAGCAAAAAATTAAAAATAATGTATGCCTTGTTGGAGTGTAATTCAGCCTTACAGCAGCATTCACTAAAGGTTGCTCTCCTCTATAGCTGCAAAACTCGTTGAACGGATCTCCGAATTGAGGCTACATCCTTAGGACTGTGAGCCTTGTAAACAAAGCTTGAGTCCTTCACCAGTAAAGCAACAGTATCATTGTGTCCGTAGCATTCTGAGCGGTGCACTGTTCAGGTCATTTTGTCCTCCATCATCTGCTGGCGCTCTGTGCCAGGATTAGTGATTACCCCTGGCGCCGTCTGGACTGCTCGCGCCCTCTACTGGTGAGGATGATCGCTGTCCACCTTGGGTGGTACTGCCCAATTTATTGTCTGTTTACGTGCTAGAAAATCGGTGAGCACTGTTGAGTCGTCGGTACTTCTCTTATGTAATCGTTGTTTCTCATCAGCTCCAACAAACTGGGTGGCAATGCTCTTCATGTTTACGTTCTATGA
This sequence comes from Elysia chlorotica, assembly GCA_003991915.1. NCBI lineage: Eukaryota > Metazoa > Mollusca > Gastropoda > Plakobranchidae > Elysia > Elysia chlorotica. Next base: position 2,274 of record RQTK01001623.1, read on the forward strand.
AACATGGAAGCACTTAGTTTCGGGCGTGCGGCTTGATATAGTTATAACCGTTTTTTTCCATTGAGTAAGTGACATCACAATGCTTTCAAGTCTGTTTACTTAGTATGGAATTATTTGGGAGCAGTGTTTTTCGTCCAAATAGAGGCAATTTTGTTATACAACAATTGTTTATCAACAGGTCTTATGAAAACCGTGTTTCAATGCTGTTAATTCACGTCTCTTAACGCCCTATCAAAAAGCACTACATGTATATTTCGACTAAAGCGAGTTGTATTTCTTATTTTAATCTGTTGGGTGTTCCATGCCACGTGTGAGGTTGGAGTTCGTTGCTTGGTTCTCAGTTCTACCCATCTCTCTCTCACATGCCGCGTTCTAATCTATTTGACCAATCCTTCCCATTTACTTATTCTTTTGGCGAGCAAAAGGAGGATGAACGCGATGAATAATTTATAAATTGAGAATTATATTCTATAGTCACAATGTTGGCTTGCTGAGAATTCGAATTTACGATAACGAAGAAAATTCTACGCAAAAAAAAAAAAAATCATGAATTTCATCATGAGTCTCTAAAACGTTTTTGCCAAATAATTTGTATATTTTATGCATGATTGTCATCGTGGGATTCACAATCACAAAACCCGGGAAAATTATAGTTCCAAACAGGCACATTACATTTCGCTCTCGCTATATAATTATTATGCCAAAAAAAAAAGAAAAAAAAAGATCAATAACAGAAATTTGGCTTTCGTCCAGACTCCAGCTGGGCCGGGGCGTCCACCGGGACTGCTAAGCCTTTCAACTCCAACACTTGATATGATCGCAGCTTAATCACAAGTAAAGTCAGTTCCCCCAGAGCTTTACTCCCCATTGTAATCCGCCAAAATAAATCTGATTATCCCGTTCTCCTTAAAAATAAAAAATCTTCTGATTCAGTTTTTAGCAGCGCTTATTTCAAAGATTAGTTAAATATCGATATCCTTGAGACTTAAGAAACCTCAAAACCCCTTTCTGTTTGTCTGTCTATATCTCTCTGTCTCTGTCTGTCTCTCTCTCTATCTCCTTCTCTCCCTCTATCTCTCTCGCTCTCTCTCTCTATCTCTCTCTCCCTCTATCTCTCTCGCTCTCTCTCTCTCTCTCTCTCTCTCTGAAACATACACATATACACACACGCTCTCAATGACTTCCCCGCTCTCTTTCTTTCTTCATATCTGTCTGTCTTTCTCTTTATCTCTCTCCCTCTCTCTCTCAGTCTATCTGTCTACCTCTGCGCACACCTTGATGGAGTACTCAACATTCTTTTTTGTTATATGATTATATTTTTGAAAGGTCTAAAAGGTGTGGTGTCATTCTAGATTAAGTGCCTATACGTATTATGAAATCTGGGAGCACTGTATTTTGGCTAAAATTTTTTGAAACTTCCATGTAGTCTAAATAAATTTAAGGTAAACATTTCTTGCCCGACAAATTTTCGTCTTCAAGTTTGAAGTGAAAAAAATCATTATGAGGTAAGATCGCCCTTGTAGAAACAACAACTTAAATGGCTGTTGCTAAAGCCGGCACGTCATATAGGCATATGGATCTCTTTCTTGAAAAGTACAAAAGAAAAAAGTAGGCTGCTGAACCAATCCTGAATATCCCACATAATACTGTATCACGCTGCTTGCTTCTTTGATGCTTTGATGTTTGATAATGCACTAAAGGAACTAGACAAAACATTATTTTGTCATGGGTAAGGTGTTTACGCACTTTAAAAAGCATATTAAACTCATAATTATACAACGCCTTATAATTTCATCAGCTGGTGGATAGTTAATCAGTAGGTTCAATGTGCAAAAAGCCCGTGTCTAATAATTCAGGCTACGAGGTATAATATTTTGAGGTATAAGTGCACATTATATAGCGATACTTAATTTCAATCGACGGCACATCGCAACAGATGGTCCAACGGTTAGACGCTACTACCAAAATAAACCTTGACAAAAAGCCTATCTCTACCTAAAGATCGAATGCGTATATTATATTTATGTGTTTATGGCTGTCTGTACTCATCGGTGATTTTAGTCGACCGCCACCAATCCACACAATGCACATCTTTCCCCAGACTGTGCAACCTTCACGCTTGACTGGAGTTCTCAATCTCAGTCGCCGCCGCAGATAGGTGAGACGGTCCCCATTTTCTGTCAATAAATCCTCTGTAAAGAATGATAATCATCGTTCAGCCTTCAGTCTTTCCCATTCAGTACTTAATTATGTGTTAGCAATGACTCAAGCACGAATATTTTTGTTAGAAAGAATAGTCTGGTCGAAAAGAGATGCAGTTTCCTAGTTTAAACCTTTTGGGGGTTATCAAGAAATCCATACACGACGACGAATCGTAAGGCTAGTTTCTGACAATTTTACGTGCTGCCAAACAGACAGCGGGGGTACCATGACTTGACTCAGTCTCAGGTGTAAATCTAAACAGCAGGAAACATACTATTGATTTTTAATTGGGGACATGTATCTTTGTTCTTGTGCGTGTTTGTTTTGTTTCTTAACGTTCAACGTCAGCTCTAACAGGTTATATTGTGGACGGACTCCAAAACTGACGTCTGACAATTTTACGTGCTTCCACACTCGAGACAGGGCGGTAAGACCTATATTTCTGTCACAGCCGGTCACATTAAACTGATACCGACCCAACCAGAATAGGGTGAAATCGGACTAACAAAAGTGTTTTTGACTGATTGTGAGATTCGAATCGCAGACCTTACGATTTGGAGATCAACGCTCTACCAGTACCACTTGAGCCAGTTCATAACCCTAATCGGGGAAAGAAGGTGGGACTCTTGTTAGAAGTCACTCGTTTTATCATCTAAACTACTCAAATCCCTAGCGTGACAAGTGAAATTACATTAGTTTTATTTGCCATAGTTATGTAGCTAATTGAACGGGTCTAGATACAACCAGGCTAAGTGTTTTCAGTGGTCACCTGATTCTGGCTGCTACATTATTTTGCTAGCATATGAATGCTACAGGTCATTAATTTTGTAAAATAAACACACACACAAATTCACTTAGGAGAAAAGGAGTCGTGGTGAGATAGACCTCAAAGGTCAACGGCCTTTTTGTTAACTTTCTCAAAATCTATTCAGCGATGTCAATAACAAAAAAGAAGTGTTTTATGTTCTGTTTTGAGAAATTTAATTGGTCAAGTTTATGTTAAACAGAATTTGATTGAGAGCGAATGGGGTTTGACCGTTTCAAAAGTGATAACATGTGTAATTTAACAAGAACTAAATCCTGTTCTGACCTTAGGGCGCACTTAAAGCACAATCAGGTGAATGGAGCTTGCCAGATCAAAGAGTTTTCTTAAAATCAAGATCGTTTACATGTGTGTATGAGTTAATGGATGTCAGAGAGCCAAGTTGCTTGAGCAATAGACTGATCCGTAAAGTGTCTTGGTGTGGTTGGACTGAGAGCCTCAGCCAACCAGCCATATTTTAAGTCAAGAGGTATTAATGAATAATAGAAATCAAGACAATTATAAGAGATCTTGTACTGAATCATTATATTTCGGACATGTGTTAAATAGAAGCGATTCTGTTCACTGATTATGCTCGAGGCATCAATCATGTACCAGTTAAAGGCTAGTGGAAGAACGTGTAGAAAAAGTTTGAACAAATCAACCTCACTCAAATGAGTTTTTTTGTGATACGTTTTTAAACTGGGCTTTGTTGTCTTGTTGTTGTTGTTGTTGTTGTTGTTGTTGTTGTTGTTGTTGTTGTTGTTGTTGCTGATGTTGTTGATGTTTTTTTATTAAGCTAAAAATTCCGTTTCGGCAATTTAGTTCTCAAGCGTGCCTCACTCTTTGCAACGTTTTGCCAGCGGAGGTATATGGATCTGTAAAAAGATATGTCGTTCACAAAATGATGCGATTATTACATAATATAGAGATATATAAGGGGGGGAGGTGGGGGGCAGCATTTTGTTTCTATGAGTAATGGAACCTTTTGTAACACTGTAGATCCCTGCCCCATGGAATGTTTGAGCGTTGTTTACTCTTATCACCACCAATTATCTTGGGCTTATTTTACATTACCTGCCTCTCTTCTTGATCTTTTATAATTGTTGTATGTTTTCCTATTTGTTTCTATTTATATCTAGTACAAACACGCACATACACATAGCCCCCTCTCTCTCTCTCTCTCTCTCTCTCTCTCTCTCTCTCTCTCTCTCTCTCTCTCTCTCTCTCTCTCTCTCTCTCTCTCTCTCTCTCTCTCTCTCTCTCTCTCTCTCTCTCTCTCTCTCTTTCTCTCTCCTCCTATTGCTCTTTTTCCTTATCTTCTCTCTCTGATTTGCCTACATAAGGTAATTTCAAACTCTCTTGTTTTATACCCCTCTACCTCTACCTTTTACCCCCTCTTTTATATCTGCCTAAGTCTATTCTTCGCTGGTACAATAATCCAACTGATTGTTCCGTATGTGCCCCGAAAAATCTGGCTTCTGCATAAGAACGTTGACTGAATTTCATGTGCTGCCACACACGAGACAGGGTGGGGAAATCTGGATTCTTTGCATCAGCGAGTAAATGTAAAAGTAAGTGAATTAAAAAAAAGAAGGTTTATGTCTTAGTCTTAGGTTTCCAGAACAATGCTATACAAATGCTGCGCCAATAGATGAGATTCGAACAGCGGTCGTAACGCTCACGACCCAGAGTACTAAACTACTAACCTTTTTAGCTGTCGACGATCTCTGCGTTGGAGAGATGAAGACTCAAATAAAATCAAGATACCAGGGGTCATAAGTGCCTCGTTGCATTAGCTTAGAACTCCTAAGTTCTCTTAAGACGAGTCGTAAGCTTACCACAACGTTGTACTTAAGACGTCAAGTAGTGAAATCTGTTCAGATTATAAAAGATAGAAAAAAATCGCCGGCGAAATGCGCAGTCGTGTGGTGTGCAGCTGCTGATTAACAAGTCATGCGTGACGAACGGCGAGGCAAGAGATGGAGATTGTCATAATGACTACACGTAATAATACTGAGGACTTGATCCATAAAGAGGTGCGTGGCTGGAGAGAGGGTACTAACTTTACCCTTAATTTGAAGAGTGACATCGTTGTCATTGGATAACTGTTACGGTGCTAAAAGTGGTAAAAATATCGCAGTGTGTGTAGACGTTAACTTCAGTGAAGAGATCTTATAGGATGTGGTGCTAAGTTTGCATAGTTATATTTGTTTGAGAAGTAAATATTTAAAACTAACATATTAGAAGCTATTGGTTTTCGGTATCTATTTTTACGTTACAAGTTGTCATTACACGTATATTATTTAATCTGCGTATTCTAATATCATAGAGGTTACCTCAAACCTATCGATACAACAATGGATTTGGGCTGATCGGCTGATGATCAATTATCAACAGACTATATCCTTTAGAACCCAAAACTTTTCATTACTATCGGTGCATCTATTCGGGTTTCTTTATTATTTTGTGATAGTATAATACATAAGGATCTATGCCCTTTCAGCAATCGAATTGAATGATTATCAGTCTTATGACTCAAAGAAAAGACAAGCAACAAAAAAAAAAACAATCAAAAAACCCCACACACAAAAAATAAAAACACACACACACACAAAACCCAACAACAAACAACTTAGAACCAACTTAAGAGGACGATATGACGGATGAAACAGAAACGATAAAATACAAATTACATGGACGCTGCTCGAACCAACACTCTCTAAAGCAAAATAAGCGCAGACACAGCAGTCTAATTCGAATGTAACCGCTCGACACTCCATGTTTGTTCGTTGTTTTTTTTTTAAATTTCTTTTCCTATACAACAATTCATTTTTTTTTCACTTTTTCCTTATATAATTCCGTCAACGAGGATTCTCCCTCTCTGAGCCATCGAGACTAATAAACTATTGCAAGAGACACGAATCTAAAATCAAATTAGTTCTGCTTTATTCCGAGTTGATTTTTCATGTCACCATTCGATTCTCATGTTTGTTAATTTATATGCTTTCAACACGTGCTTACCGTCTCAAGGATGCGTTTTTTGTTGTTATTTTTTAATTTGCTCTTTGTTGCTATAGTAAGTACATACTTTAAATTGTTACGTTTAGGAACTGAACTGGAGGTCTTTATTTTTACTTTTAGTTAATTATATTCTGTTGTCTGTCGCATGTGTAGCCTTTGAAGGTAACGTGTGAATCATTTCTTGACTTACGTTGTTGTTTCCTTTCCTTTTAATTTCAGGTGACAAACAAAAGAGTGCGGATGCTAATCAACGATTACTTATGAGGATAATGAGACCGAACTGGCACCCAAGACAATCTGTATACACAGAGTTAGTAGATCATCAAACCCGTTGCATCGTTACTGCAGAGCCTTGTTTGAGTCAATTGTGGTGAAGAAGAAAATAACTTTAAAGACTGCTTTTAAGATCAACAAGGGATTTTTTCAGAACATAAGCTGAACAGAATTAGCCGTAATGAAAATCTAAAAAAAATTCGAACTATCCTACATTTTTATAACAAAACCAATATATTATAGTTTCTCTGAAGCTAAATACTGAGGTTTCATCCTAAAGCCTTACTCCTAGTACATCATGTCGTCTGTTGTGACACGGCTTCACAACGTGGAGATCTCGTCTCCCGTCCTGAGGAGCTCCACCAGCAATCGAGTGAGCGCCTCGCTGAGCCCCTCGGTGACAGAGGACATGGTTCACCGCCAAAACGAGTTACACGCTGAGGAAATGCGCATGTCAGGGGGATCTCCTGTCCCGCCCCTGAACGGCCAGCACCCACCTACTTCCAACCCCAATACAGTTGCCAACAGTGCCAATCCCATGCCATCATCTGGCCCGGCTATGGACCGAGCTCCTGGCTTTGTAATCTCAGTTGTGGAAGGGATAACCGAGGAAGACATTAATCAGGTGGAACTATTTTACCGCAGCCAGCAGACCCAAGTCTACGTTTGCAGATCCCTGACCAACATGTATTTGTCTGCTCCCAGGCAGACCCAACCGCAGAATCCGCCACAGATTTCTAATGACAAGAAAAAGAACAGCGTTTCAACGCCCAGCACGCCTCAGCATCAACAGCTACCTCCGCATCCATCCGACATAGCTAAAGACGATTGGAAATTTTCTCAGACGGGAATCCCCGTTCTCGTGCTTGACACTGGAGAGCACCGTCGCGAGCGGAAGTTGCGACTTGTACTGGCGGAGAAAGGAACGGGTTTCACTTTGTGGCAGGACGAGGTAAGCCACCACACGCGCTACCGAACACCGCACACCAACTTTCACACTGTCTCCATCTCCACAGACATATCAAGGCTGGTCGGATTCAGCTTTGACGAAGGCGATGCGGCGACGGAATTTGCCGAATCATTCCGAAGTCTGGTGGAGAATTCGGAGGAAGACCTGCTGAAGACCGGCAGGAAGAACTCCAAAAAGAAAAAGGAGAAGAAGCCCAAATTCAAACCACCAAAGAAAATAGACATCTCTCAGCCGTGCTGTTTCGTGCACGTCACCAAGCTGGAGCGGCCTGATTTGATTGGCGGGGGAGTGTTCCCGCCCCCTCCCAGCGGCGCGGAGCTCGCCAAGCTGGGGATACCCCGCGCCACCAGCGAGAGCTCGGGGATCTCAGAATGCTCCACAAACCCGTCTGATAACTGAAACAATGACACTCGAAGTGAACGTGACTCAGTTGGTTCAAGTCATATCTGTGTGGGGAATATAATAAATTTATAGAAACTATGACACCATGAATAACAGTGGTTCAGTTGGCTTGAGCTGTGGACTATCGAACATGAAGTCCTAAGTTCGAATCTCAGCTGGTGCCCCCGTCTTTGTATTGAATTCGTAAATATCACATATAACAAAGACCACAGGATGAAATAGCTTGAACCGAACCATTTTTTTCCTTGTAGAATTTGACGATGAATGGGATGATAAATCTGTTCTATATGTTGGATATTAAGGGTTGTTTTAGAGGAAAAAAAACCTTAAAGACACAACTTAGTATCTCACATTAAAATGAAAGTGAATGGTTAAGTTATTTGCATGACGGTCTGATCCCAGTACGCATTCAAGTTCTGAACGATTCTGTGCTTGGAGATTATGTAAAGACTTCGCGTCTTGTGTTCAAATGATCTTATAGGGACTACTATCGTTTCCATTTAAACTGTAATAAAACAATTACCTAAAAGTGTGCTCTTAAATAAACAAAGCACATGTGCAATTAATGTGTCTTTATAATCGTATAAATTAATTAACATTTAATAACATGTACCATGACATTTGCTACTAACATAATTTTTAATCCATAAGCCCAAATGACTAAAACTTGGAAATAGAACATGTCTACTATGCACTGTGTATGTAAAAAAATCTAACCATGGCAGACGATGAAATGAGATGTTGATTAAACCTAAAGCATTAAGGGCCAGGTTGGAGCATTGCCCCAACACTAATGTAGTCTACACCAAGCTTGGCTGGTTGGAAACTGATATACGACTGTACAATAGATACTTTTTTCAAAATGTTTTGTTTTCTGTTGACGCCTGTGTGACATTGACAAAATACCTCTGGTGATGTTTACATGACAACTTGAACTCTCTATCACCTGTGATTATATGTTTTAATATCCGTTTTCTTTCATTTGCTAGAATGAGTTTGTTTTAAAATGCAAAATGTACTATTATACTCCAAGTTAATGTGAAATTTCTGTTTATCTGACTGTTATTTTTGTTCAATAAAGTGCCGCTTATAAAGCTTGATAAACCATTCAAAGAGTCAGTTTCCCCTCTAGGTATTTGATTCCATATGGTTATGAAATACCCAATAATACACCTACTAAATAATACATGGTTGTATATGTATATAGATAGTAAACATTTTAAGAAGAGAAAAGAGTTCACAAAGTGCACAAAGGAAATCAAAAGACCAGAAACGTACACCTAATCAGGATCTATCGGCTGCCCTGTCTCACTCTAAGGCACAACTCATTTGGAAAGTAATGAATATATTTACGTCTAATTTGTATCAGTCACCCCCGCCCTCTATTTCTCTTTATCTCTTTCCTTTTCTCAGTCCTTTCCTCTCACTCTCTCCTCTTTATCTGTTACTTTCTGTGTCTGCATAAGTATATCTCTCTCTCTCTCTCTCTCTACCTCCCTCCCTCTCTCTATCTCTCTCTTTCTCTCACATACTTGAAATCAAAGGTGATGAAATCCTCCCTCTTTTTGAGTAAGGTCATGTTACTTTGTTGCTTGTTGAAAGACGCAAACATGGGGAGGTAGACAAGTGTGGAATCAAATTTAAATTGTGTTCTTGACTGAAAATCAGCGACAGCGTACTTATTTGGATGACACTGGGTAAGGAGATAGAAACACACATTCCTAACTTCAATTCTTCTTTCTGATAAAAAAAAAATATTCGTTTTAAAAAAGGCGAAATTGGTGTTTATTAAATCTATATTCTAGAGCTAAGTTCCCTAGACAAACTAAAGGCCATAAATAAATTACTTTACACCTGAATAATTACTCCATAATTTGAATCAAACAACGTAAGTAAACACAGTTATTACAGCGCAAGAAAAGACAGTTATCTTGCATATATATGGTATCTAATTAACTAACTTAAATTTGTTTTTGATAACCTTAATCTCCAAAATGGAAAAACTAATTGTTTTTTTTAAAGTGCTCTTTTCAAATGATGAAAGGTACTGTTTTTACTGTTCCTCCTCATTAGAAGTGCAGATTGGAAAAAAAAAACTAAAAATATGTACTTCTAATAGCTAAATGATGAAGTCAATTACTCTTCATACGGCAGTTCATTAGTTTTCATAAGAAATTATAATAACAATGCAAAAGTCATACACATGTAGTATTTAAAAATAAAAGACAAAATTGAGGTTGATATGTATATCTTTTAATAATAATAAAAAAACAGGTAAAAAATCACAGCAAAAGAAATCTTTCAAATATTTTGGCATATGGAATTTTTATCTTTGTCCAAACCAAATGCAGATTGGTGTCATTGTTACAAAATAATAGAATCGACAAAAAATTTTAACAACAGGAGACACATTTTATGTTTTATTAAAAAAGTTAACAAAAGAAGGTAAATCTGAATTTTTTAAACATGATTTATCACATACCGAAGTAAATTGAAAGGCAACATTTATTTAAATAAGACATAACAATCAATGAGAGTACAAGCTGCATTACAAATTATTGTCTTTCAAGACTAAAGAATATTGTTCATATTGCAATAGCTTTATGTGTTGAAAGATAAAACAATAAAAATGAGATGGATACATATAAGGATGCTCTGGAAAAATAAGGTTTATGAATGATGATTAGTCATTTGAGTCTAGAGAAAAAAAACTAGGATGCTTGCACCCATACAACTGCATAAACAATGTTAAAACTGGGCACAAAACTACATAAAGAACACAATACCAGAAAAATATCACATTTATGGATTTTTCTTCTTCTTTTATTATTCTCCCCCCAATGCCACAATAATTGGCAAAATGCATTTACAATCACATTAAACTATAAAACACAAGAACAGAGTGCCCTCGCAATATCATCATGTACAAATAAGTTTTTTATAAAAACGTTTTATTGCTCATACTTATCAGATTTCTAAAAATAATTGAAGTGGTACATGTAATATTTAATTAGAGGAAAATGGTAACAGATTACTTTGGTGTACTTAATTTACTTTACAAGAATTAAAATAATTAATCCGTAATTATTTATATAGGAATAGAAATATAAATAGAATGAGGGAGATTTGTGTTGTTCCTAATCAAATTTGGCAATTCAACCTAACAGATGTTGTATATACATGATGCTTATTTAGAATTTGACATACAAAAGTAATTTCACTACTTCAAAATTTCACATTCTATATACAGTTTTCTTTGGGTACTATTACATTTTGCATAAATTAAAAAAAAAAATTTAATTTCACAGAATAGTCTTTTTTGTTGAAAACAAAACTTATAATCAAATTTTTGACTATAAGTTGGGAAATGGATGTGTTTAAATTGCAACAAGTTGTGTGTCATTGAAAAACCTTTCTCTATTCAAATCGTTACAATTAAGCTATGTAAATTGAATACCTAAACCTTTGTTACGTGTTTGTGGATAATGATTGGAACCATAATGTATTTAGACCAAACAATTGTAGCTTTGTCTAAATCTAGTACGGCCTGATTGTGGCGGCTAGACCGCGCAGAGCCCACCTGGAGGCAGCGATTCCCTCCCGCCTCACGTCCATCTCCAGAACCACCTCGTTACGCACGAGCCGAGAGTGGTACACAGGGCACTGGTAAGTCTCTGATGCACGTGTGTTGTCCTGAGAGCTTGGCTTCTCCGGGATTGGCCAACACGTGACGTGGACTACAGGCAGGGCAGCACAGCCAGTCCTGGGGGGGACGTCCTGAAGCTCTCCTGTCGTCTTCTCCCAGGCACAGCCCCACACGTAGATACCCCACACAAACATGCCTTCCTGAGGGGGGTCTCTCAGCTGGTAAGGGAGGGGGATATAAGATGGGAATTAATTATACAGTAAATCATCTCAACTGGTCTGGGATAAGATACAATAATCACAAATGTGCATTTTAAAACCACAAAAATTTTCTGACCAGCAAGACCTTGTATCTTAACAACAACAAAAAAGAGGGCATGGGTTAAACTAAAGGAATTGTCTGTCTTCAGCAAAAAAAAAACCTGTCATACGGTAGAGGTCCAACATAATATAGGAATGCATTAAACCATTTTGTAGAAGGACTTAAGAGGTTTGAAACAGGTTAAAACTTAAACAAATCTTTGTTTAATCCATAAAATTAGTTACACCAATTTGTTTTCAACATCAATTTTCATATGTGCAGTATGTAAATTTTCTCAAATGGTCAGATTCATTTGGAGACATAATTACGCAATATCAAAAGAGATTAAAATAAGACTTTAAATTACTAACATAAAATCTAGATAAAAGAGAGAGGGTTACAAATGATGCACAAAATCTGCACAAGGTTTATTGTTATGCAAGCTCAAGAACTTCTGAAATTCCTTATATCTTTTGTGTTACTCCCCTTGGTTTGAAAAAAAAATGCTGAGAAAACATGACATTCGAAATTTTATGCATAAAAAGATAATTTTCCTGAGTCCTACCTCACCGACCTTAAATCTCCATGAGCTACGCCTGCTATCTTATGGAACAGGCACATAGACACACAAAAAATTGATTACTTAATAAAAAGCAGCATCCTGCTTTTTTCTGTAACCATAAGCAATGCTTTACACATCTTTACATTTTGTTATGATCATAAAGTTATAGTTCCATACAAGTATTGAAATGTTTTATCCCTTCACACTTGTTCCAGAGCTTGCATTTTTTAAAGCACTCACATGGTCTTTGTCTCGGGAGGTTACTTCTGTCTGGAAGGTGAACAGCTCAAAGTTGCCAGACCGATCCTGGGCATAGTTGCGGATGCAGTCCTGCTTGAGCAGAGCTAGCAATCCCCGTGGGTTGAAGAAGGCACCCAGCCAGTATGCTGGCATCTTCTCACGGCCCTATAGAAACACACATGTACCAAAATATTTTTAAAAAATCAATTTAAAAAACATGTTATTATGCTGTGTCCACTGTAGAGATATTTTGGTCAAGACAATGCTGATTATTGAAAAAACATAATAAATCAATATAATGAGTTTAATTGTTAAATTTTGGTCTGAACCTTCTTTATGCATCAATTATACATGAAGACATTTTCAAAAGATTGCAAGTGCAGATATAAAACACATAATAAAAATTCTTTTTGGAGTTTCAAATTACCAAGGACAGAATCCTCTCAAAATGATGACAGCGACTTTGAAGCTCAATTAACCACTGGCCCATGCCATAGGTCAGCGGTGGCGCTGAATTTCCCGACATGCGACACCAAGCTTCAGGGATGCGAAGGTGGTAAATGTCTAATAATAATAATAATAATAATAATAATAATAATAATAATAATAATAATAATAACAATAAACAAATTTCTATATTTTGATCCAATAGGTTATCTGAAGAATACTTTACATGTATATAAAGATGAGGGCAACCACCTTCGATTTGAACCTCTGAACTTTTGCATGTCAGTCAGGAGCACAACTGAATGTAACTTTGGTATTGGGTACCCCCAGCTTAGAGACAAAAATATCAGCACATTTTAAGGAAAATGTCAAAGCTTGTGGAATAATAAGGTCCTAGAGAGAGAGAGAGTCTTGTTCATATGCATCAGCTACTCTTAGTTTTTCACAATCAGCCACATCTAGAGTATGCTGGGATACTTGGTCTCCAAGGATGTTGCTTTCTGAAGCTGTCTTGATGGCCTAGAGACAGAAAGTGTAACCTCTGATAAGTTATAAGAATAATGAATAATAATAATAATAATAATAATAATAATATCAGCTACTCTTAGTTTTTCACAGTTACATTTATTCCGAAGTTAAGGTAAATAACCATGAGAAAGGTTACTGACTTAACCCTTTCAGTTTGAAATTACAAGGCCCTTCACACTTCAATTATTATAAAAAATTTCATTCTGAATTTTTTCTTATAGTTATATTCAGACGAAATTCGGCCAACATAGTAAGATTAACAACTGTTTCTATTGAGGAAACCTATTAAAAGTATTATATGTTGGTATCATTTCAAATGGAAAGCGGCTATAGTTTAAGAAAATCTTCTTTATCTGCGGGCATATTTACTTATTATTTAAAGGAATATGTATATATCTTAACTTAAGGGTTTAACCAATTTTGAAGAGAACGCTACATTAAAGCTAAAACAAAACAAAAATTAACAGTAAAATTGATAGTTTTGTTGCACCTAAAAAAAAATACTCATACTGAATTTTTTAGATTGAATAAGAATATTAATTTTCCAATCACAAAATAATGCCTGTGTGATTTGCAAAGTTTGACCAGTTAAACTGCATGAGGGAAAGAGTCCTTACCAAAAGAGTCGTCTTGATTTCATTGAGGAGACGATACATGATCTCAAGCTCCTTCATAATGAAGTTATTAAATGCAGTGAAGCCACCCACTTTTTTCACTTTCTCTACAATGTAATCCTGAAATGTATAGAAAAAAAATGACGTTTATGTAGATCAATCACAAATGGTAGCACAATGATATTATACTTTGCCGCATAGACAAAACAAGAACACAAAAAAAATGTTTTTAAGTAATAACTGGAAAATAAATATCTTTCTCTTTCAGCCTAATTTTCTTTTTGTAATCTGTGTAAGTCAATTGAAAATTGAATAGATCATAGTTATCTCTCTTTCCATTTTCTGCATCTAAGTTACAAATGGAGAAATTAAGTTGGATTATGAGCTATTCGATTGTACTCATTCTCAACCTAGGAAGGTTGATCTCTACAAGAAATCTTTGACAATTCACAATGAGCCCATTTTAAAGTGAATTTATGCCATCCTCTTGGTCTCATAAAGAAAATGAAAGAGAGTCAAATTAGGAAACAGACTTTAATGGCTGCCAATAAAGGTGCTAAGCCAAACATTTATGTTAGTTTGGAATTGTAAAATTGAAAGGAACTCAAAATCTTCTGTAGCAAAAAAAAAAAAAAAGACCTATATCTGGTGCTTCCCTAAGAGCAGAGAATAACCATTCAAATATATAGCCGTACTTTGTTGTAAGCTTTAGGCACTTTGAGGAGCATTGTGTAGCAGATCTCCCAGAGCTCCAAGTCTTTGCGCATCTTGTACGTAGCGTAGCTTGCAGTGCTGAACACACCTTGGTCCACCACCAGAGGGTTGTTACTCTGGGAGCTGATGCTGGCGAGGGCAGGGCCTGGGAGAAATGATTGATTATTTTGCTTTATATAGTGTTAAGGGCACTGATAGTTGTAGTTCAGTAGGCTGCTATCTCAGAGGGTGTTCCCGTCTCCATAGAAGATTCTTCCCAAAACCTAAAAAACTTTGGATAGATGTTATAATGGTTTTAATTACTTCTCAACTCAACACAGCTGGTTCTACTGATAACACACTACGTTCAAAAGAAAGGTGTGAGTATTATTACATTAAGCATGTGTCCTTAATAGCTTATAAAAAAAAAATCAGTGTATTTTTTGGTTGCACAAGTAGGTAACATAATTGGGGAGGGGGGGGGGAGGAATTTATTGGTAATGTACATAAAAAACATAAACGAATTATAGTAGAAATTGTATACACTCACCATTAAAAGGTGTCGGTGGACGAGGGAACAGCTTATGTGAAAGAGTTGGTGTTGTGGGCATTGAGTCGAAAATTCTGTTCAGTCGAGTAAAGATGTATTGATCATCTCCCAACAATGTCTGCAAGAAGTTATTTCATATTTTGTATATGAAATTGTGTTCACTTCAGTATGTATTTTGTTGCAAGGAATACATTCGTAAAAAAAATATTTATTGTTCAATTTATTTGAACTGATAATATCATTGCTGTTAAAAATACACCTTCAACTACAGATAACAATAACTTACTCTCTGAAAATATTATTGATATTTCTACAAGTGCCCAAACTGCTCCTGCTAGTACTGCTACATCCACAACAAAAACAAGAGCAGAAACTACTACTACTACTACTACTACTACTACTACTACTACTACTACTACTACTACTACTACTACTACTACTACTACTACTACTATTCGACTAGCACTACACCTCCAACTGCTGCAACTTCTATCGCTGCTGATAAAGTTATGGCTTTAGCTATAAAAACTATCTTTGCTAATATACCATCATTAATATATATATGAATATACCATACAAACAAACATGCAGACATATAATTATAATATGGTGCATCAGACAAATCACATTTGGTTTGACTTTTTTTTATTTTGAAAAGCCATACAAAGTTGATCTTCTACTTTATATGGTGCATTCCTTAATATGTTGCATTGATAATACACCTATTTGTGGGCATGCACTTTCCATGCAGCTGGTGTAACAGTTAGAGATTCATTATTGATACAGCAATCTTTTGATTAGTCCTTCTATGTCTCATTTTCAATGTCGCGAAAGTCTTTGGAATTTCAAATTTAATATTCGTTTTTTCCCCCTTAAAATTAGGAGTCTTAAATAATTGAAGGTGGTGATATGAATGTTCAAAATAGAATTCAGCAAAGCTAGTAAGTAAAAGAAAAAAATAACCTATGACGTAAGGAAAAAATGTACACCTATAACAACATGGTAACATTTACACCTAAGACTTGAATTGTGTTTTTTGTCACATTAGGCCTGGTCTCAAGGAATATTATGAAAACGTATGCATAATAGCAATAGTTATCACTGTTCAATCGGATGAATAGAAAGACTCCTCACGACAATAAGAACAATTTCATTTTTCCTCAAGTTATTCCCTCAAATTTATTCAAAATAAATGCATTACCTGTGATAAAAAAAAATTTGTATAAAAAACTTATCTAATACGGGGGGAGTGGGGAATAATATATGAGTGCAAGACAGTGAGTACAATGTATTTTGATGTAGACAAGTGGGTCATGAAATAAATTACTGTGTCCATGGGATTTGTAAAATACATCAGTATACAGTTTGAATGCATCATGCATGCCTTCATGTGTCAGACTTTTGATTGTTTCATGCATTATACTTACAAGATTTGATGTGTAAAACCACGGTATCTGTTTAGTCACAAAATATTATTATAAGGGTCTAAGTTGTGCAAATGACCATTCCAATTCTTTTTTTTCTGTCATTTTTACATTTGAAAAGGATAAAAATGTACAAGAGAAAGGCTTAGATTTTTATTTTCCTATTGATTCTCAGAGATATGCTTTACACTCGATGGAAAATATGAATTTAAATGGACATGATTTTATGCATATGAAGGAGAAGAAAATAATTCATTGCTTTGAAAAGTTATAAGCCATTCGATTAGTTATTAGGCTCATTTATTGACTTTACCAAACCGCACAAAGACTTTGCACGCCCATTTAATAAAGACAAACCCAGAAAAGAATGAGTGCTGGGTTCTTTCAGGTTACATATCTAGGCCTTTACCAATACATTTACAATGCTGAAAAACAAACAATAATGTTCGTATGTACTGAAGAAGGCTGAATAAAGCCTAAACATATTCTATGTAAAATGCAAATTTTCCCCTCAAGTTTTTTTTTGTCCTTTAAGTTCAAATTGGTGCCAGTTTTATCCCATATTATTGCTAAAAATGAACATATACTACTCTTTTCATCTCAAGGCATTACCTCAATGTTAGGATGCAAATGGCATCCCTCTGGCACCTCGAGGAAATGCTGGTTGACTCCCTCCAAGGCCTGAATCAAAGTGTTAAGACGGACATTAGGGTTGAAGAACGCTGCAGGTGCCCGGTATTTCACTGAAATGCAGAGAGAAACAAACGATCGTTACATAATTTGGAAAAACAAAAAAGTATAGATACTGACAGTGCTTTTTTTTTCTACACATGAAATCCTATTATTTGATAAATTATACATAGTCATATCTATTTATACCTTCCACTTAAGCATGCTTTAAAAAGGGTGTAAAATTTAAGCAACTTTCCTTTTGATGTAAAAAAATCTATTGAGTTTATTATTTTTACTGATTAATAAAAAAATTTCAGAACCCTGCTCAGAGCTGGCTAAATAAAACAATTCAAAACCTTAACTAAAGTGGTGCCATTAAAATATGAATACTCTACCAACATACATAATTACAACTTACATCTGGCAACCTCAAAGTCTTTCTTGACAGCGTTTGGAGAGCACCAGTAGTCTACCATTGCACAAAGACTTTGTTGGTCATACGGGTCAGTGATATAGGTCCCATACACAATCTGGTAAAATTATATTGCATTCCATGATTTTCTTAATGCTTTATTTACTTAAAAATGATATGTGCGAACATCTTTATCAAGAATAAAGATTGTTGCACATAGACAATAACTACTTAACATATAATAAAATTGTGGAAATAGAAAAAAAAAGTAGCAAAAATTGAAAAATATTTTGTTGTAAAATTATAGTTCAACTAATACTTTATAAGATGATTTTGACAAAATAAAAATATATGAATGCCACTTGAAAACAGAGCTGATGTTTTGAAAGAGACGACAGAATGCATAAAACAAAAATAAGAACAGGAACAGAATTATGTTCTGAGATCCATATCTTGGCATAATTACTTCAAAGACAACAAATGCTTACCTCAGAAATGATGTAGCGCACACCAGTCCAAGAAGTTGTGCGAGGCGCCATAGTCCCATCTGCTGCCATCACAAACATCGGGTCTCTGAACTCACCCACAATGAGAGAAACTGCCTCCTGAGGGTCGAAAGTAATGGAGGAAATATATGTTTTAAGTAAGAACTAGATTAATTTATATGGAGAAGTGGTGATTTATTTGCGTAGTATACGTCATAAACTCTTTTAGTAGTAGGACAATTTCGATTTATAAGAAGATTAAAGATTTCAAAACTGTACGTCTTTAAAAAAAATAATAAAATGATCATGTAAATTCCATTTTTCTAGAAACAGAGCAGTACTCTCTGATTATTATGTACTCCTTGGTTACTATGCAGATACAAAGCCATTAGTTTTTTATGATACCTGGAGCTCTCTGAAGCCAACAGCCTGGAACTCGTATGGAAAGGCCCAATCCCCAGAGTTAAACCTAGCACTCAGGTGAACAGCTGCGAGCAAGTAGCACAGGTTACTACTACAAATGCACTACTAGCTGCTTTATCAGAGTCACAAGCGCCTGATTTTATATGATATCTGGAGCTTTCTGAAGCCAACAGCTTGTAACTTATAACAGCTAACAAATGGCAATGTTACTACATAAGGGCTTTGTCTTTATAATACCTGCAACTCTCTGAAGCCAACAGCCTGGAACTCGTAGGGACAGTTCCATCCTCCAGTGTTAAACCTGGCCCTGAGGTGCACCGCGGCATGCAGGTAGCACAGGTTGTGAAGCATCGCTGGCCACTCGGGGCGGTTGGACTGTTTGAGGACGTCAGGCTCCATCCAGGACATGTTCCTCACCAGGCTGTCCTTCATTATCTGGTGGTAAGCAGTAGAGTTATTGAGGAGTTGGAATTTAATGCTGTGGTTTATGAGATGAAGAGAAAATATGGCCTTTACCTTTGAAAAAGAATGAATTTTGTCCTTGAAGGTTTCTGGAGGAGTTTAATATCATGGTGGTGAAGAGATATATGTAAAAGAGGAAGAGAAAATATTGTCTTATACATGAAAAGAATGAACAATGTCCTTTGAAGAAGTAGATAGGGAGAAGGTTTGTCGAGGAGTTAGAGTTTATTGTTATGGTGTTGAGGGGTTGTTTGTGAGAAAAGAAGAGAAAGTATTGTGTTATGCACTAAAAAGATTTCCGTTTGTAGAGGAATATTAATAGGGTGATAGGGAGTAAGAGAAGAAGGGAGAATCAGGAAGAGAGAGAGAAAGATACCGAGAGAGAGAGAAAGATACCGAGAGAGAGAGAGATACAGAGAGAGAGAGAGAGAGAGAGAGAGAGAGAGAAAGAGAGAGACAGAGAGAGAGAGAGAGACAGAGAGACAGAGAGAGACAGAGAGAGAGAGAGAGACAGAGAGACAGAGAAAGGGGTAGGAGGAAGTGAATAGATTGGAAAGAGAGAGAGTAAGATAAGATTTGCATAAAGCTATATAGTTTTGGTCAATTGGAAATGGTGACAATTTTAATACTTAAAGATACTCAGCAGGAAATTAATTCTCTTGGATTTTTACAGACATATAAACTTTTATATAGATACTGCTTCAGCTTTTTAACCCAAGTTTAATATTATCGATACTGACTTTTGGTGAGTCCACAAATACTCTGAGTGAGTTCTGTAGAAGCCTGACGGGAACTGATGTTGCCCCAACATGGTAGGACACCCAAAGACGGAAGTTTGAGTCGGACTGTGGTGATCCCTCTGCAAGAATGGCCTCTATAGAGTTGAGCAGGTGAGGGCAGTTGTGGGCATTGTGCAGCAAAATCCATGAGCCCTGAGGATGAATTGTCATTTATATTATCTCACAACTTTGGTCCTAGAACAGTTTTTCTTTCTCTCATGACCCATTTATTTATTTATTTATTTTAAGGTTTAAAATTAAATAAAAAAATTTCAACTATGGTGCTTTACTAGTATCTTTACAAATTTCCACATAGTCAAAACATTTTGAGAGTTAAAGCTCATTACATGGTAAATATCCACTTTACATTAATCATCTTTGGAAGATTATTTTATTCTTCATTTCTATGCTGTTAATAGCCTTATGAATCTTCTCTTACAAAAATTTACAATATAATTTTGTAAAATATTAAACTTTTTTGGCCCTTTGTCTCCTTTAATTGTCTAGTAAACGTAAGAAAAAGTATTGGAAGCTTTTTTTTTAAACATTGAAGTATTCAAATTCAGCATAATATAGTCAGGAAAGTTTCTGTTCTAAATGCTGAATTTTGGTGCAGTGTAAATGGTAAATCCTTTGAATTTATAACTTCTTATAGCTGTAACTTTAAAATTGTATAATTAATATTTAAGCATTATTAAGCGTTATTTAAGTGGTGAAGAATGGTTGCCTCACAGTGACTTAAGCTGTGTATCTTGTTTGAGCAGTTTTAATTTCTGGTTAAATTTGGTCGTCTTTGTCTTGACTCATGTTTCTTTTTTTCTTTATTTACAATAACTAAATACTCTTAACACAGACCAAGATCGTTTGGCTTAGTGCAACATGTAGAGTTCCACTTTGTTATTTATGTTATTTAGGCACTTACATCTGTCATAGCTTTAAGAATTTGTTTTCGGACAGCCTTCTCGTCAGAGAGGGTGTTATCTGTCAGAAGGAGTGTGTGTTGTCGAGTCTGCTTCTTGTTGGCAAAGTCTTGGAACAACCGCATCGTTTGCTCAGACTCAGTGCGGAACAGGAGCATGATGGGAAGACATGGCACACTAGAACGCAAAACTGAGGGAAGGTCCAATCCAACATCTGAATTGTATCTGGGAAAAAAGAAAAAAAATCAGTTCATCATTTTTAATGATGTTCCTTCATTTCATGAAAATGAGGCAGAATTTCTCTCTGAGCTGCTTGTTTTTATAACCATCAGAGGTATATTTCAAGGTATGCTTTTAAAACATTTTCCCAACACACTAAGTTTTCAATTTCAAAGTTTTTGCCAATATATTAGTCTGACACTAGTACAATGGTTTACGCCTAAATAAACACCCTTTTGGAGACAAAAAAAATAGATTCTAGGATGGATAACGCTCTAAAGGGATGACAATGAGCCCACAGGTTGACAACAAAGAGGTTAGTTGCCATGAAATAGTAGTCTTTGGTGAATTTACATCTTCTATGTTTACTGAAGAACTGTTTACAGAGAAGGGGGCTACAGCTGGAATTTGAACTGTTGACATTCTGCTTTCCATTTCTGAGAAACTGAATGAGCCACAAGTTGTCATAAGTCATCCAAACGTAGCAACTTGTTAAAAGAGAATCCTTATAGATCATGTGAACCAACCCTTAGAAGTGGTTAACTTGTAGTGGCCAGGCAAGAGAGAGAGCGAGCACATCAATTAGTCGCATAAATATCCACCTCCCACCTACTCCTCAGTGTGTGATTATTCACTGCTGCATATCTTAGGGATATCACAAATATTGCTGTGATATAATTCTCAGTCCTCCACTCCCCTTTCTGTCTCTCTCTCATCCATGCAGATGTGAAAACAACTCTTGATAGTCTTAGACACTAATAAATAGTTAAGGCTTTTGGTTATTTAAATATGTTAAGAGATGGTAAATATATTTTAAAAAATCCAAACTGCTCTCTTATAATTGGTTTTTATGCCAAAAGTAAGTTCTTGGGAAGTAAAAAAAAAAAAAGTATATCACAGGCATTGAGCAAGTTCTTAGACAGACACTATTGTATACCAAAGTTTACAACAATTCCTAACTCTTTTATTTTCAGAGCAGTAACTTTAATTATTTCTTTTTGACAAACCATTTCATGATACCAAACTCTTAGAACTAACGTTGCTTTGAAAAATATTTTTGATAACTGAATCAATCGTCCTCACTTTTTGCCGAGCACATTGTTGATGAAGCAGGAACTTGCGTGCAAGAGACGATCACTCCGAACAGCTCTAACAATACATAGACCTGCATGGCCTTGAACGTGTCATCCATCTTGTCTGGGAGGGGCACGTTCTCTGGCAGCTCGCTCTCACAGAGGTTTCTCCACTGAGTCTCACGTCCATCCCTTGGCATCCGGTCAAACATGTCGTGAAACCATTCAAAGTGCGAAGCCAGCACCTGGAGGAAATAAATTATGTCATACCACATTTAAATATATTTAAATAACCCACCACATGCAAGTTTACTTAAAGACTAAAACTTCAATAATGTTATTGTAAGTATTCAGGCTTTCTCTATTTAAGACAATGAGTTGTGTTGTTTGCTTAATGTCTTATGTGAACACTATATAGGTTTTATTGGGGATGGGCCCCACGACAAATGTAAGACAATTTTACAGACTGCACACCGAGGCAGTGCGGGAACTCATGATAGGGCAATGTTTAAATGTAAATGACAGCATTAATCTAATTTGAGGTTATTAAAGAATCTAATGACTTAAGTAAAGAAGCCTAAAACTCACCTGGAGATTGTGGAACTGGTCATCTGTCATCCAATCAAATGGCTTCTTGGACTGCATGATTTGTGGGTCAGGGGTTGCGTTGGATGATATGGCAGACATGACAACTGAGCTGAAGTTAGGAGAGATCACAAACTCTCTCTCCCCAGGTCCAACGTGGCCTTGAGAATCTTCCACCTAACAATTCAGATCAAAAGACCACAAAGAAAAGTGAAATTGTGGTTTCAATAGGAAACTGAGCACTCAAATCAAGGATTAAAAGTGCTACCTCACCTTGATTTCCCATAGAATCCAATAGAGAGATAAATTTCTTACATTAAATTTGAAGTTATAAAAGAGAGAGATATAATCTATTTTAACACATGCATAAACACATGGTAAGTGTTGCAATAAATTTGCCCTTGTTTTTATTTTTATGAGTTACAGCTGAAGCATACCTTTTTTAAACTCATTCAGCAATAGATTTGTTTTCAAATACATTTTTACAGAGTTTTCCCACAATGAGAATACTCTAGAAAAGTTTTAAATCCTAAATACTGAAACAATTTTCTTTTTTTAGGCTATTATATTGTTATCTAATGGTAACTCAGAAAACTCCATTGACTGCTGGCAACGAGCCAAACACATAATTATGATGATTTAAAAGACACTTAAGTTCAAACAAATTATTCATCCATCGGCTTGTAACGTGACTTACCTCCATGGCAAGGAAAAGAGCATAGATGAAGCGATCTCTTTCAAGCAGTCCACGAGCTGTGGTGGAAAATGCTCCATATGTCAGTCGATCAATAACTGCCTTGATAGAGGATCTGTAAGAGAATGAGGAAAGTTACATGTATTTGTTTTCCTACAAAAATAAGAAACACATTTAGGTTTGTAGAAAATTCAAGAAATGGATTTACCTGTCTGTTCATTTCAGATCTGTGTCTTTAGCTAAAGACAATACTATAAATTATCACTTTGAAATTTGTTTTTTTTTTTATACCAGAGTATTTGCTTCAAAATTGCACAGCTTTGATTCTTTGTATGAATGAAGTTCTCCCTTAGTTATATGTCCTCTAGGTTCCCGAGGAGGATCCTTCATGGTGATGAGCCCGACAACAAATGTCTGAGAACTTTACATGCTGCCATGTACAAAACAGTGTGAAGATACTATGACTTGTTTCTCAGCCTGTCACTTTATATTGACACTGACCCAACCAGGAGTGGGGAAATGCAACAAACAAATTTGTTGTTCATGGGTTTCAATCCGCAGACTTCCAGAATATATGTCCAACGTTCTGCCATTCACCAGTTGCTCAATTTGTTTTATAGTAATGTAAAACTCAATGTTGAAATGAACTGAAAATTTTATACTTAGACTGAAGACAACAAAGTATAGCAAAAAAAGTATACAAAGAATGCCTTACCTCTCAGAATGGGCCACAGCAGCTTTGAATGCATCCATAAACTGCTTGAACGAGCTTTGATAGAGACTGTTTATATCTCGCATGTACTGGGCAGTGTCAAAACACACTGCTGCCCTCTGGGCAATGATACGGAACCCTTCTCTGGCCTTCAAGATGGAATCTTCACTGGCTTGAACACGTGCTTGACTAAATTTGATAAAGGACAAAAGATACAATTTAAATTTAAGAGGTTAGAGAGGGAAAAAACATTAATTAATAAAAATGTTATGCTTAATCTAAAGTTTACTGTTGGATAACTTTCTTTTTCTCTTCTTTTCTAAACAGCTGAATTATTGTGCTCTTCGTTCTGACTATTCCACCCAGACTCTCAACCATGCATATCCGCTCATCTATCTGTCTCTTCTTTTGATTCTCTGTTGCCATCTCATTCTCTCTGACTTTCCATTTCCGTATTTCTCTTGTGTCTCTTTCTTTATCTTTGTATGTGTGTGTATCAATCTCTCTCTCTCTCTTTCTCTCTCTCTCTCTCTCTCTCTCTCTCTCTCTTTCTCTCTCTCTTTCTCTTTGACTCTCTCTCTGCTTGTTTGTCTGTATATTAGTCTGTCTGTCTACTTCTCTCTCTCACTCTCACTCTCATCCTCCTCCTTTGTCTGTGTTTCTCCCCTTATCCCTCAGCCTCACCTCTCCAAGGTCTCATCGTAATGTTTCTTAAGCTCTGCCAATCGTTTCGTGGCCTGAAGATCATTCATGAGGCGCACATCACTGGACAGCTGATCTTTCATCTGCTGCTCCAGACGATCAAGTGTGGTCAGGTTCTCTTGCTTTTCCTGGGAGCAAAAAGTACAAGTTGGAATACAGAAGACACTGCATAAGCCTTTGCTCTCTTCAGTCAAGTTTCGCTTATCTGGATCTTTTCTGTGGGTGCCCTCATTCATAAATACTCTTAACAGTCTAATATAAAGAGCATATAAGAGGAACTGCCCATACATATCAGTCTTACAAAAACCAATCCTTTTCCTAACAAATGTCTACCTAAATGAATATTTGGTGTTTCTTTGATGAATAGACTTTTAAGCAGAATAAAAACTATCTAAAGAAAAAACAACCTTATAATATAAAACAGAGCTTGAAAGAGAGTGACCCACCTGTCATTTTAATAAATTTTGGCGACAGTGCAGTTTTGGAGATATTTTGCTGAATGAGACTTTTATGAACAAAACATTCAACAACTTCATAATTATAAAAAAAAGATTGGACCAACCTGTCTGAGAGCCTTCTGCTCGTTGTCGAGCCGCGACTTCTCCTGTGCCATGAATGTGTCCAGGAGTTCCTCCTCCACACACTGCCTGCACTGCTGGTAGTAGGTCACTGCAGTGTACGCCGCAAGCTGGAGGGGCACGTGGTGGGGCTCGCTTGTACAGTGCAGGAACAGTCGGAACCGCGGGTCACACTCAACTTCATGGTCTGAAACCTGAGAGGTAGGGAGATAATAGTGAAAACTTTAAACAATGTTTGTATGTTGTATATTTTTGTGTCAAAATAAAGCATGAAAAAAATTTGGCAGAATGATGAAAAGAAGAAAGTTTCCGTGGTTCTGCCTCATAACTGGCCAGAACAGCCTGGTAAGACGGTACTGCAGAGAACTCTAGAGGCGCAGAAAGTAAGGGCATCAAGCAAAGTGTCCATTTATGTTGAACGCATGTTCAATGAAATAGCTTATTGTCACTGTGCTTAAGTAGTTCATTTATGTTGAACATCTACAATAACACTCAATAAAAACTTGTAAAAATTAAAACGCTTTGTCATCATCATCATCATCATCATCATCATCATCATCATCATCATCATCATCATCATCAACATCATCATCCTCATCTTCATCATCATCATCATCATCATCATCATCATCATCATCATCATCATCATCATCATCATCATCATCATTATCATCACATACTTACAATGACTTTAAACCTGGTTTTGCCATTGATGAAGTTGACGCAGTTCTGGATGGTGTCTGTGAATCTCTTGTCCTTCATGAGAGCCTCTAGATCACAGTCGGTCACCAGGAGAGGAGACCCGTCAGACAGGCAGTTCTCCAGTTGAGATCGGATTTCCTTGAGGGAAATAATTTAAAATGATTATCACTTTCACATAGCATGATTTAAGGTCTGTTCTGAGTGTGCGTAATATTTTGGAGAATTTTTCTAATTTATAAAAGATAGAAGCTTTGGTATTTATTTTTTTAAATGGAAGGTGTGCAGATCAACACAAAGTGGTGCTAGTACAACATGTGGTGGAAAAAGGTTACTATGCTTAAAATACATAGTATACATTCTGTTCTTGTGTGTAATGTTATTTTTGCTGCATATATTCAGAGCTCTGCTGGCGCCTCCTCAAAGCTCTGGATTGATGTCTTCAGTTATAATTATATTTTTGGTTATGATTATTTTTAATAAAGGGTTATTTATAAGTTTTAGGACATTTAAAAAGGAGCATGCAAAGGATATCTTCTTATTGTGTCCTTATAGAACAGTCAACCAAAATATAGATGAACAAAACATCCCCTCTCTATCATATGTCACTGCATGCTGTCTTCATTACAAGCCTGCTGTCTTCATTACTTTTCAAAGCCATAAAGAACTCCTTGGGGAACCTAGGACAAGTTAAACCCAGAGAGAAAGAGCTCCACTCTCTCTCTCTCTCTCTCTCCTTACTTCCTTTTTAAAATCATTCTTACTTTGAAAACTCTTAATGTTTTATTTTTATTTTCAAATAGAGGTACATCGTAAGGCACACTATTTTAGCAAGAAACAATCAACTTGGGAGCATCAGTAGCTCAGTTGCCACTGCTCATGACTGTTGAGCAAGTAAACCCATGGTTCAAATTTTAGCCAATGTCCATGTCTCCTTATATGAATCTTTGAGAAACATATGGCATATACAAATAGTCAGAGAATTTTTCTTTGATACTAATCATACTTTTTTTTTTTACCAATTTCTATGTCATTGGATTCTTATGAGCCACTACTTTTTAAGTAGTCAAAATGGATAGTTGTGGAATAATAATACATTCAATTTTAAGGGAGGAGTACATAAAGTTTTAAAGAAAAATTCCAATTGCAAGTATTTTAACCCCCCCCCCCCTCCCCCCATAAGATTTGACTTAAAAATCAACTCACATGGTATTTGACCTCCACAATGTCCTTGCCAGCGTAAAGCTGCTGCAGCCACTCGATGACCCTGGAGGTCGGGTCACACACTAGCGGCCACGCAGTGCGGCTTGCCTCCTGCATGAGGAAGCAGGCGTTCTCCAGCATCAGACGAGTGGTGGGGAGACCCAGCCGCTGCAGCCGGATCATGTCCAGCTGGGGACCGCGCCAGTGTGCAAAATAAATGTAAAGTTCTTTTTCATTTTTTTTCATTCAAGTGAGGAAAATTGAAGAAAGATTGTAGTTCATACATAAATTGTCAACATAGTGTAAGGTAATGTATATGCAAGTCAGTACCATGATTAATAAATGTTTTAAATAATAAACAGCTGTAATAGGTAAATATTCAAATAATGCTGAGTTTGAGAGTAGAATTTCAAATGACTTATTTTTCTTTCTTTTTTTTTCAGCTTGAAATCTTAGCTTAAATTTATTTTTTTTAACCTAGAAATTGCTTTTGGCCTTTGATTTTTTTTTTTTTTCAATTTCAATTTTATCTCAAACTGAGGACAAGGCAATGTTTAAAGTAAATATATAGTTAGCAGTTGAGCATGGGTAAATAGTATTTGAAAGTAAATTTAAAAGCATAAGGAATGTAGATCTTAAGGAAAGTGCAGGGATGGAAATGTGACTAGAGTTAATGGTCATGGATGTCAAGGAAAAAACTGATCAAGGATAGGGAAGGATAGAATTGTTAATTTTAAGTCCATCGTCAGCACTTTATAGGCTATATTGTGGATGGACCCCATGACTAAAATCTGATAATTTTATATACCTCCACAGAAGACAGTGTGGGGTTACCAATCTTGGGTTTAAACCTAGGGACCTCTCAATTGGGAGGCTATGAGCATGAAGATGGTGTAAAATTTCAGGAAAATACTTTTCGTATGTTTGATTTTCAATGTGAAAACTTAGCTAGAACATGAATGCTTATTTCTTAAATATGTGGCAAATTGAGGTTACTCCGTTTCAATATAACTATTCAATTAATTATTTTATCACAAGTTTTTTCTATATATTGATAAAACTTTAACTTTGCTTGACAACCTTCATAGTTTTTGTTCATTTTTTATTGGTATTCAAACAGTATTTGAGTTTAAAGTAACGTTTTAAATTGTTGCAATGTATGAATGCAAAAGTACGCAGAGAGTTTTTAAATTTTTAAGAGATTAGAAGGACATAAGTTCTGGTGCATTGCTTCCCTATGTTTGCCACACAAACAAAAGGCAAAAATAATTTAAGTTTACTTCTGGCACCTACCGGCGTGTATAAGAAATCAATTAGTTCAATGTTGCGGAACAGCATCTGTTTGTGTAAGGGGATTCCATGATGCTCACACACTTGCATGAAGAACTCTCCCATACGCCGTCTGGTTGGTCACATGAGAAAAGATAAAGGAAGAAAGTAGTTCATAAGCTAATTACCATCATAGTGAAATTGTTGCTGTTGAGTTTTTGAGTTGGTTGAACATCCAACGTAAGCACTATATAGGCAATATTGCAGAATCACATCTGACAATTTTAAGTGCTGCTATACACGTGACAGGGTGGGGATACGATGACTCCAGTCTCAGCTGGTCACCTTATACTGACCCCGACCCAAGCAGTTTCAGGGGACAAAATTGGACAAATAAATGTGCTGATCATGGGATTCAAACCGCAGATCTCTTGATCTCAAAACAAACGCTATATCACTTGAGCCAGTGTGCGCGCCCACATCCCAACCTATCATAGAGAACGGTAAAGTTGGGGGAGGGGGACTTCTCCCTATAGAATTCTTGGAGCATTTTAGGGAACATAAAAGTTATCACAGATTACTAACAGGTTCATTAAGAATTCTTCAGCTTGATACCTCACCTGGTATCAATGTTGACAGCCCCACAGTATGTAAGAGCTCCAGCTGCAGTGATACAGTTGGCTAGCAACAGTTCATTACAGTCATTGTCCTTGACATCCTGCCTCCAAGCATCTTCCTGAGACTTGAGACTGTGGGAATAAAGTCTCGAAATCATTACCACCAATAATTATGAATAATAGAAATATTTGATAAAACTTCTGAAATACTCCATTTTACATCCTTTGAAAGATTTAGCTTTGACTGATACAGGATCATGTTTGTTTTTGTTTTTTTAACAGCATGATGAATGTTAATAACATGTTAATTAAACATAAGCAGCGTTGTATCAGATAATTTCATATTATCTCCGGTTTTAATTGATTTGTCCAGTAGCTTGTACAAATCTTGTTTTTTTTTTAAAAAGCAACTCATATTTATTTATTTGATCCTCGTTGTTTACTGCACATTGGTTCCACTAAAAATCCTAATTGCAAACATATGACTTTAAAATACCCATCCACTAGATAGCCTTTTTGCTGGTGCATGACTTAATGAAAAACCCACTCAATCAACAAACCAACCTGTCAACAATCTCCACTGCCGCTTTGAGCCTCTCATTCATGGACTTGAGCTCCATCTTGAGGCAGTGTTTTTCCACAACCGCCTGGTCAAACAGCGCCTGCAGCTTGTTCACCTGGTCCTGCACTCTAGGCAGGTCGGCCTCGCTGAGGTCTTCCTCCTCCTCTTCCTCCTCAATATCTTCCTTCTCAGGCTAAAATAATGGATGGACAGGGACACAAGAAAGAAAGATAATAAGTGATACAAGAGAAGGAGAGTAATATAATGTAAAAGACACTTTGGAGAAAATCTATTACTTCTAACATAAATCTATTGTTAGGATCACTTTCATCTTTATCATATTTTATATTACTTCTTCATTTTAGTGAGAAAATAAAATAAGATTTTAAATTTAATTCCACTAGTTTAGAAATTCAGGATGGCCTTTTAAATAGTCGAACCATATTTTATGTGTGGGTGATAGTCAGATAAAATGTTTAACTGTAAAACAAGTAATTTCAAAAAAACATATTAGTAGCAAATATTTAAAAAGGCTGAATGCAATCTTGGAAGATTAAATTTACATGTCCATTTTATGTTGAGAAAAAAAATCTCGTCTTAATTGGAAATGAGAATAAAGACAACCTCTCCTAAAGAAAAACAACAAAACAACAGAAAAGAGCGACCAATCATGCTCCTAAATTTACAGAAATAATGTCAAAAAGAACACGAACTGACAGGTTTGTTACTAATTTTGCTAGTGCAATGTCTAAAACTACTTTTAGCTGTATCATAAAGCTTGATTTGCATAAATGATAGTGGAAATATTCAATTCAGATATAACTGAATGTATAGAAAAAAAAGGTAACATAAAAGAAAGATGAGCTGTCTATTAAGGGGTTTATAAATTTACATTATACAATTATATCATCCCTACCAACAAAGTCACATAACAGGGCAGTGATTTTTTTTATGATATCTTCTTTCATATACACATACATATGAAAGGATTAAAAAAAGATAATTTTTATATTCAAAGCATAAAGAATAAAAAAAATATACAAAAGTTATAGCCTACTTAGCAATCTTGTGAAAACAAAAGTAATTAGAAACTTACATCCTAAAACCTTCTTGAACATTTTGAGAACAAAATTCTGAAGTTGATAAAATCTAATTGTGATCAATGTGTGGGAAAATAAGGCTTTGAAGTATATAATCTAAAAAAAAAAAAAAAGAGTAAAAGGCAAAAAAAAAATCTTAAAAAGGTTCACTAAAAAGATTCATTTAGTATGTTGCTTTATCTTAAAATATTTTAGGGATTCAATAACCATAAGTTAACAAAATTCAATATATACTATGAAGATGGGTATCAAGTTATGTCTTATGGCTGGAGATATTTGGTGATTTGCTTTACAAAAAGCTGGGTGAAAAATAGTCCCTCTTCCTTTTTTTCTTCAAATAACTAAATTTAAAAAAAGTGAAGAGAAACTGCAAGTACATCTTGATCAATATAATAATTGCAATGCTTCATTCTGACATTATTATAATGATACGAACTTATTTCTCCTGCTTAAACAGTAAGGAATTAACAGATGCCTGACATTAATACCTAGTTCATCTTACTCAGAAACATTGAAATGATAAAACGCAGGGAGTCTAGCTGCAACATGAAAAATCTAATGAACACATTTTCTACAATATCACAAAACTGATCTGGTTAAGAAGGTTTTAATGAAAGTCAACTCCTCTCCTCTGGCATATTTTTCTTCTGTGTTAACCTCAACCTTTACCTATTAATTAGAAGCAGTTGAATATCAAAATAAAAAAATAATTGGTACTGAAAGAATATAATTGTGCTTCAGCTATATCTTTTCATCTTAAAAAAGCTTTCTCCCCCCCCCCTCCCCATACTCATTCTGTTTTGCTAAAATTTTTATTTTGGATAACAAACCAGAATCATAATAAAATTCAATTTTCATAAGGTTTGTGTGTCGTAATGTTTCGACTCAAATGGAACCATACCAATTTGTAGTGCTAGAGGAAAAATTGAATTACACATTATCCTTTAAAAAAAAAAAACGCCCTTTGCTTGTCCGAAGGCTTCTTTTTTAATGTAGAAATTTTGAACAAAAGGTAGGGTTGGAGTTGGGATCTGGAAATAAGGAGGGACGAGCAGTAAGCCTAAAACATAGATGACAGAAAGACTATAAGAAAAAAGTGCATCATGCGAGAGTGCAAGGGACTCGGGTTCTAGTCTAAAATACCTTGGGTTTTGGAGTTGGATTTCGCTGCATGAAAAGAAAGGGGTAAAATATTACAAACTGAATACACAAGTTTGTACTATCTCTTGAGAAAAGCTATTAGTTGTTGCATATCTCTTATTCTATTCTAATTTCAGAAAATCAGTACTAGTCATGGTTTGTAAAACAATTAAGATTAAGAAGCAAATATTATGAAAAATGTGCGTTTATAGTTTTAGTAAATTACAAAACATTAAAGTAAACTACAATGACTTCTTGTATAGTTATGGAGAAAAATTGAGGTAAGCATTCTTAGACAAAAGTTATTTTTTTAATTACCCAATGCCATCTAGATTCTCTTAGTTTCAATACAAAGCAGAAAAGATTAAACAGGAATATTATCTTGAAAACAAAGAGATCAAGCGATCAATTGACGATAAAAAATAATTATATGTTGTTTTAAAGCATTGTTTTATGTTACTAAAGCAGAAGTGTTGAATGAAGTGAGCTCTGCTTTTGTCAAATAAGGAAGACTAGAAGTAGATCCAGATGGTTACCTTCTCCGCTCGCAGTCGTGCCTTCACACACCAGACGCAGATTAAAGGGAAAAATTGACAGTGCAATAAGTCTTATTATTATGAGGATTGATAAAAACTGAACAAAGTCATTGAGATTTGATATTATTAACATATTATTAATTTTCTAATTCATGATAGTTTATTCGATAATTGTTACAAGACATAAAGAATTTAATGTGTGCTCAACAAACATAAAAAGCAAATTTATCATATTAGTGCACGTGGGTATTTGAAAACTACTTAGTTGTTTTACATTAGGAACCATGAAAGTGTTAAAATTTATAAAATTTAAAGATTAGGCAAACAAAATCATTCAAATTTGATGGACTGAGAGTCATTAATCTGTTAAGTGATATAAGTGACACTTGCTTGATAACATTGTGAAAGAAATAATTATATCCAGTTTCTCAATCTCTGACTGACATAATAAAATATTTTCTACGGTTTTAATTAAAACAAAGTCAGATGTAAATAAAATTACCAATGTTCACCCTCTGATTAGAATGAAACGTGTTACTTGAAAATCACACAATAACTGATATGTATGGTGCAGTGTTTGTAAATTTTGACATAAAGCACAAAAATCATAGTCACAGTCGTTCCAAAATACCCCAGAATCGTCAATAACCTATTGATCACTTAGATCATATGGTTAGCCATAAAAATCTTTGGCTTATACCAAAATATGTGATTCCAGTCAAACATTATGGGCTGAGTCTTTAGGAATTTGAGACAAGGATTGTGGAATGACTGTGACATAGTTGCAAAACGATAATAAAGAAGCAGAGGTACAAACTTCTTCTTCCTGTTGTTTTTGCATGCGCTCATTCTCCTCAATCTCTCTCTCCAGCTCATGCAGCCTCTCCAGAGCAGCCTTCAGTGGCCCGCACAGACAAGTGTACTCAACAATAGCGATGGTGTAGTGGACAAGAGTGGCAGACGCTTCACTGGCGTACTTAGCTCCGGCAATGGTCAGTCCTGCCCTGCCACCTGGTGATGGTGACCTCTGCTTCACAGCCAGGAAGTGTTTGTCTGGATCAAACAATGAACAAGTTAAGAAAAGATAGTATAAGATAAGATATAATAAAAGAACAGATGGTGCGATGATAGGAGATAAGATAACAGAATAAAAATAGGGTAATATACGATATCATAAGATATGTTAAAATAAGATAAGATAAGATAGTATAAGATAAGATAGGATAAGATAAGATAGGATAAGATAAGATAAGATAAGATAAGATAGGATAAGATAAGATAGGATAAGATAAGATAGGATAAGATAAGATAGGATAGGATAAGATAGGATAAGATAAGATAGGATAAGATAAGATAAGATAAGATAAGATAAGATAAGATAATACTTTGTTGGTTCAGAGAGACAGTCTTGTTTTGTCACATTGTAATGCGATCAACTATGCACTGCTCACATGAAGGACATCATGAACGGAAAAGTAATCAAATCAAGCATAGATAAATATGTATGCAGCTTACTCTTATAATTATGTGCATGACAGAAGCTCATTTGAGTAAAATCAAGTTTTACACGGAAAGGTACAAATTAAGGCTTACAATTTATTTATGTATGATTTACATAGACTTTGATTCACATTCATGTTCTCAATTACAAATATTTAGTAAAAATGCACAGAGTGGTAATGAAACCAAATGTTCATCTTTTGATTATTCTGTGAAGTTTTGCATAGTTTAGATTTCCGATAATCCCACACAGAGACTGTTTTGCAGAAGATGGTTACCATTAGATCTTTAAGAAAAAGTACTGTATACCTAAGATATAAAAGCTTTTCAAGTTGCTTACAGCCAGGGACAGTAGATGTAACATATATCCTAAGTACTCAGTAATTTTCTAAACATGGTAGCCTGTCGGACTGTATGTTATTAATATGATATCAAGTGTTCATTTTGATTACACAAAAGTAGTATTAAAACTTCTAAGGTCTTCAATAATTTTGAACCCACCTTGAGCATTTTCCAGCAGGCTTCCCTCCCCTGTCACACCAAGTTGTCCTTCTTTGCTACAGGCTAGGTAACTTTCCACAGCTTTGAAACAAAGCAAAGCATAATTATAAAACCATTATGTTTCTATAAACTAATTCATGACTAAACCAAGATATGCTTTTAAGCGGAGAAACAAAAAACAAATTGCTGAAAATGATTTTTTTTAAAGGCAATCAAAAACCTTTATGACTTAATATAAAAAAAATATATTATGAGTAAACAGTTTTCACCATAGATTTTAACATTTCTGAGATACACAAAAACATCACTATTTGGATTCAGTAAGCCTACACACTTAGGGTAACTTTGAGATTTTGCCAAACACAAGTCAAAATCAAACAGCACTGTATCTACCACAACTAATTCAGTACATAAGTCTCAGCACTGTACCTGCCAAGACATCACCGGGCAGACCATCTTCCCAAGAGACGTTGTGCAGCATGTCCACAAACTTGATAGAGTCTGTCATGGTCTGCTGCATGCTCTTCCACTGAGCTCGGTCAAACTTGTCTCCAGCCTCCTTAGCTTTGGCTACCAGATAGAAATGAGTAGTAAAGAATAAAAACTCACCAAACAGCAATTATTTTTTTATCTCTCTTTACATATCAATGGTTGTTACATGTAATGATGATATGGTGATTTAAATTTTCATTTTTGATTTAAAAATTAATAAAGAAAAACTGGGAAGTTTAAAGTTGCTTTAAGTAAATACTCTGTAAGGTATCCAGCTGTGCTAATATTAGTCTCTTCAAGCTTCAAATTCTTTATCAATTTAAGTTTACTCTATGAGGGTGTGTGCAATATTTATAACTTTATTTCAGTGGTAAGTTGTGTTATCTTTAATGAAAAAAAATTCCAGTGAATAATGTTTATTTTTGTGACTGAATTCACAGCAAAGCCTCAGAAAGAAGGTGGTGATTCTTCTCCATTTTTTTTTTAGATAAGAATAATATAGCAGCAGATAATACTGTAAAGTTAGATATAAGGTTGTCAAAGATACGAAAAGGAAAGGAGAGAAGAGAGAGGGGGAGAGAGAGAGAGAAAGAGGGAGAGAGAAAGAGGGAGAGAGAGAGAGAGAGAGAGAGGGGCGTTCAAACTATCTGGCAATCTCTGGAAGAAAGAAAATTGTTAGTGATGTCGTATGTATGAATTAGAAGATTAAAAGAAAAGAAGATTGGAGAGAGGGAAAGGGGGAGAGGAAGACAAGGAGAGAGAGAGAGAGAGAGAGAGAGAGAGAGAGAGAGAAGAGAAGAGAGAGAGAGGGGGGCGTTCAAACGCATAACAACGGTTCCCAAGGTAACACAAATCCTACCCAATCACCCCACACAATACGTCACTAGTCCAAGCTTTCAATAATATGATTACAACACGAGAGAGAGAGAGAGAGAGAGACAGACAGACAGACAGCCAGACAGACAGAGACAGAGACAGACAAGGAGAGAGACAAACAGACAAACAGAGACAGACACACAGAGACAGAGAGAGGGGGAGAGAAAGTGTGAGAGAGAGAAAGAGAGAGTGAGAGAGAGAGAGAGGAAGAGAGGGAGAGAGACAGAGAAAGGAAAAACTACATATATACAGATAGCTACGGAATAACCATTACAAATTCGAAGTTTATAAAATTTAAGGAAATATGGAATCATTGTAAATCTACATTGTCCATGACTAAAATCTAATGTTGAGCCAAATCTAGTTTTCTTTTTGAGAATTACAGGGCCACTAATTTTTTCCCTATAAATGTAAAGATGTATATAAATAATTCATAGAATGATTCTTGAACAAGGTGTTGGACAGATATGTCTCTAGGATGGGAAATTAGAAAAAAATAGTTTAAAAAGGTGAACTATCGTGAAATATATGTGAAACACATCCTGTTCAAAATGCAGTGCATGTGGATATTTATAGAAAAGTAACTCCCAGCTGATCTTGAAAATAAATTTAAATTTGACATTCAGGTGAATCTTTTTAATACAATTTTATAGAACCATAAAAACTCTTGGTAGATAACTTCACATGTGTTTAAAAATAACAGAGAATGATTGAATATAAAACATGCAATGGCAATGTTACTTTTTTTTAACATACAAATATGTTATGAATTAGATTCTCTTTTGTCCTTTGTTCGTTTATTTATAAAGAAAACCAATAATAATTTATTTACTTTTAAAGATATTTCAAATATTAAATAAAGTTTTAGCAGAGAAATTCATCGCAAACTTTGATTTAAATGACGCCAATAAGTGTTGTTTACATGATTGTGTTGTTTACAACAAAACCTCAATGTCATCAAAAACATGTGCAACACAAAAAGTAGAAAGACATGAAAGTGCAGTTGATTATCATTTCTACCACGTTCCAGCTACTTGAGTGTTACTATGACAAAAACTAGGATTTGCACTCTGATATGTCATGATTTTAACGGTCATCAATACAAACTGCAATGCAAAATTTTTACCAACAGGGTGCTTAAAGATTAGACTGCTGAAACAACTAAAGGATTGAAGTGCAATTTTATAAAATTATCAGGTATGAGATTATAAAAGACTACCTGATCGTCTCCCTTCAGCTGAAAAGGTTAAATGTAATTGTTGTTTGCTTGTTGCTTTTTTTTAAATGACAAAAATTTTGTTTTTATTTTATGTAACATACATATGATCACTTGGAAGAATTTGGCTCAGATTCAACTGCTGCATTGGCAAAGTTAGCATTGACTAAGCATTTTTTTTCAAATTCAAACTGCATAGATGGATCAAGCCACTCATACACATTACATTCCTAGGCCACCACCCACATTGTAGAATTTTCATTTTGATATTTGTTCTCAAAAAGCATATCAATTTCATACCTAAGTCAAAGAATACTTCAACATTTTGAAAAATCATTTGCATCTAACTTTCTTATAACCTTATGAACGATTACTTTTGTGTAGCAATGAAAAACATGAAATGAACTAACACACTGTAAGGTGAAGGAGAACCAATCACTATAATCATTACTAGTCAAGACATAAAATTTATGATAATTGTGAGTTGTATATCAAATCCTACCACAAGGTGATTGTAAGCTCTAATGAAGAGTTGCCAAAGGGTTTATTAATGTTCGAGATGTAACACTCTGGTTTAACTCTGTGCACTACTGAGTGAAATTAATGATGAAATAGGAGGTAAGATAAATAGTATTACCATCACACTCGTACTATACAAAAATACCATGGCTGTTCCAGAAGTTAGATAAGTGAACTCATAACTTAAGAACCACTCTACGCATTTTAAACCTGTAAACGGTAAGTCCAACATTTATTCTTCGTGCACCAAATGCCAAAGTTTAAACACCAGGAGATATTCAGTCAATATGGCAACAAAGATGGTTATTCTCATTTTTCAGTGGTCAAAGGATGAAAGCCGTTGTTTTTATACAATTTTTTAATGCAAAAGGCAAAATTCCTTCTGAAATTTGTGTAGAGTTGGTAAGTGTATATGGAGAAGATGTTATGAGCCTGAAACAAGTAACATTTTGGTGTCACAAATTTCAAAACAGACGAGTAAGCGTTCAGGATAAGCACGGTGTTGGGAAACATCCATCCTCCCCTGCGCAAAAACATTTAAATTGCAGTTAGTCTTCAGTAAAAAAGTTGATGGCCCCTGGGTTTTGAGATGCAAAGGACATCCTTTTGGTTGATGTTTTATTAAAGCCTTCAGGTACTGTGAAACATTAAACAAACTGAGTGACGCAATACGGCAAAAGAGTTTCGGACGATTGACCAAAGGAATCGCCTTTCAATATAAAAATGCCCCCCCCCCCCCCCCCCCACCCACCCCCACCCCAAAACAGCAAAGAACATTAAGACTGGTTTAGCATCCCCCTTATAGCCCTGATTTACCCCCTTCGAATTTTCATGCGTTTGGGCGACACTTGTCAGGAGACGGTTTTATTCTTACAGAAGTATTAGCATGGCTAAGAAGTCTTGACGCAAATTTTTTCAAGGAGGGTACATTTGCTCTCCTCATGCAATTACATCAAAAGGTGTGCACACATTATGCGAAAATTGTATTAAATTTGCCCAAATACTTCCTTACTTATGGCTTCACTCACCTTACTTCTGGGACAGCCCTCGTACAAATAAAATTGAAAGTAATTTAAAATACATAAGAGTCATTTTTTATGTAAACTATGTGTTTCATATCCTCCTGAAATCTTAATTCATGAATAAGCTTAACAAAATATTTTATAAAAGCAGTAGCTGCGTGATTAAGAAATGGATGCAATTAACTCAGCCTTCTAGGCAACTAAGTCTAATCAAATAAAACATGAAATGGCATTATTATCACCAAATGGTTGTAACTAACGCACCTTTCTTAGCAGCCAGCTTCTGACTGCCAGAGCTAGAGGACATTCTAGAGGAGAGGTCTTCCTTGTTGATCCCAGCCCCATCCCGAACCTCAGCAATGCGATGAGAGGGCAAGCGCTTGCCTATGAGGACCATGACCATCTCAATGACTTGTCCCACGAGTAG
Source organism: Elysia chlorotica (assembly GCA_003991915.1). NCBI lineage: Eukaryota > Metazoa > Mollusca > Gastropoda > Plakobranchidae > Elysia > Elysia chlorotica. The sequence goes on from RQTK01001623.1 coordinate 41,346, forward strand.
AGGAGGGTTAGTGAATGCTCGAACATGTTCAATCACACTGCGATCAACCTTGCTCCGCCAGTGCATCACCTATGGAGTATGAACGAAAATTTGAATTCCAGTCAAGGCGAAAACATTGAAAGTGATTATTCAAGCAAAACAAAAAAGGGATATTACTACTTGAAAATTATAAATGTTTGTTGTCTCCGTTAAAAATGGGGGGAAATTTTTTAATATCTCAGGATTTTTTCAATGTGGCTGAATCAAATATATAAAAAAAAATCTTTAATTTCCCAGGCCACACAGAAATAGTGTTAGATTGTATCAATAGATCTAAAATCACCTGTTCTCTTGCATAAGCCAGCTTCTGGCGACACTCATCCAGTTTGATCTGTGCCGTTTCCAGTTCCTCCTTGGCCTGGACTTGCCTGGTCTTCAGGTTTGCCTCCCGCATGCGGTCAAACTCCACATCATACTCATCGTAGTCCTCTGGGGATGGAAAGAACAATGGATATTATATTTTTATGTTTTTTATGTATATGGGATGACAACATATGGACGACCAAGTTGTCAACACCAGAGTTGTCAACAACAGACCAGTCCAACTGGAGAAAGAATTCTATCTCGCCTCAGCCCAGTGATACTCCCCACGACTGTAGAAGTCAAGGGATGAGTGAGTGAGTGAGAGAATATCTTGATTTTCAATTTCTGCCACATATACAATAGAGTCTATCTTATTTTATCTTATTAGCAACGTAAAGACGTGAAAAATCCATTTCTGATAATTATATAAATTTTAATAAGGCCTGTTGCAATTAACATCTTTATGAGGTACCATAGTCTGTTATTGAGATAAAAGAAGTTTTAAATATTATACCTGAGTTTTATCTCTCTACTAATTCTTCAAGGTTATTAAGAAAAATACAAGTCGAAAGTTATGCTGAGAGAATCAGATTAATTTATAATGTGCTAATATCTCTGAGTTCATATTAACAGTATATTGATAACTTATATTTGTAAAAAAATACATTTTTCAAATTACTTTGCAAAACTTAACGTCTAGAAACTTACCTTCCTTGAGAAGCTCATCATCATCTTCCTCTTCAACTTCAAGCTCATTCAGATGCAAGTAAGCATCAAGGGATTTGCTGAGCCCAACTTTAGCTTTGAGCTTCTCCAGAGCAGTTGCTCTAGAGGTCAGCTTACGCAGAAGTTCTGCCGTCTTCTTCTGGGCATCTTCATATTTGCCGGTGATGGTTTTGATTCCTTTCTTCATAATTTTTGCATCAACACGCGTCTTGTCCAGAGTGGCAAGAACTTTCCTAGAATTATCAAAACGGAAAGAAAAAAGAGAAAATAACCAAAATGTTAATTAAGTGATTAATTAAATGCAGGTTATCATGATGTTCATAGACAATAACTTAAAACTTTCATCGCAAATGCCGACTTTAGTGTCATCCAAATATAGTTATTGGTTACACAGTTTACTTAAGTCAAATTATATACTAGAACTAGTTGGAATTAGAAATTTCAAATTCAGTAGCTATGGTTACCATCTGGAAGTTATGTTACATAAAAATTGCAACTATTTTGATTTTCACATTTAAAAAACAGTCCACTCATTCCAAAGCAAAAAAGTCAGCAGAAATAGATAATAATAATAATAATAATAATAATAATAATAATAATAATATATTTTACTTATAAAGTGCCATATTCAATAAACTCAGGTCATGGCGCTTTTACACTTTAAAATTGTATTGTAAAGAACAGAACATAGATACATGTCATATTATTATAAAACAAAAAGCATTTATTCCTACAAGAACATGATTTGCATACATAATTAAGCATGGCGATGCAAATTAGAAAGTGAATAAAAAAAAAAAAGGAAAAGATGAACATGTGAGGGAGATCTTACTTTAGCTGCTCCACACTTCTGGTCCTCTCCTCTGCTTTCTTGAAGTAAAGGTAGCGGAAAGATTCCATAAACCTTCTGTAAGTTGTTGGGCCAATGTAAACCTCATTCTTAGCTTTGCTGCCTTTTTCTGTGTGATTCAATCTGCGATGTGGAAAAGAAAGGAACAGTTAGATGACATTCATCTGTTTTAAGAAAAATGAGTGATGCTTCTTTCTAATAATCTATTTATTTAAGTGAGATTGCATTGTCTATATTTCTTATCATAATTTGAAGTGGGGGTTATTTTGTCTTGCAGTATGTGAATTTAAAGGATAGTTTTTTTTTTAAGTGCCCATAAGTTGTCGTTTATCACTTGAATGTGAGAAAAAGTTTTTTTAATCTGGTCCATACTTTTTTACGGGGGGTGTGCTTTAAGTTGGAGGGGATGAGTGGTAGAAAGGGTTGAGACATGGGAGGGCTTTGTTTTGTAGCTTATAGAACCTGTTCTCTTTACAGTGACAGGAACAAGTCAATGATGAGAATGGCATAGTAAAATATTAGTACTGTGAGAGTTCCAGATACTTACTTGATCCTCTCATGCAAGATAACCTTGGAGTAAGGCAAGTTTGGCACCGACACCGTCTGCACCTTCAGCTGGTCCTTCTTCTTCTCATGTACCTTAACTGTTGTCATTGTGATATCTGCACTAACATCGCCTGCCCAAGGCATTTGCTTGCAGTCACGCAGTACAAAACTGTGGATGTTTGCCAGGCTGGTGGTGATGCTCTCACTGCGAATATAGAGATACACAAAAATAGAAAACTTTTGGTTTCCCTTAAAGCGCTCTACTTAATCAGTTAAGACTCAACCTGCTGTTGTAATTTCAGAGACAGTTACAGAGAGTAACATAATTTGACTATAAATGCAGACAGAAAATCCATGAGGATAAAAAAGGGAAGCATAACAGCATAGCAAATTGTTTCACAGCGCTTATTGAATGAGGGTTACCTTAGGTCCTCAAAATCCTCAGTGAGGTGGTTCTTGGCAATAAAGTAGGTTGCCTCCCCTAGCAGCGCCTCCTGGGGCCAGTCACACAGCCAACACATCTGAGCACCGATCAGCAGACCAGGGAAGTTGCTAAGTGTAAACAAAGAGATATAGCGGTATTTCAACATCAAAAAAAAGCCTTCTTGAGTGAAAAAATAGGAGTATGGCATTATACAATATTGATTGATAAAACAAAATGTTTGAAAAGTTCAAATTTGGGTCTATTTTTAACTTTGTACACCAACTTAATAATAGATTTTTTTTTTTTCATTTTTAAGGGTATAAATTAATATTGACTTTGGTGACAGCAGTATGCATGAAGAGGGATAAAAAAAAAGACCAAGGCAGGATGGGGAGAGACAAGGACAGAGAAAGATGTAAATATAAACTGTCATTGACAATCATGTCAGAAGCATACATTCTGTTAAGGTATAGAGACAGAGAATCTTTGGAAGGGTTGAGACAAGCACAGAGGTAGATGTAAGGACAGAGTGATAAACAAAATAAACAAAGGTCAGCTTTGATAGAGAAATCAGATCTCCAGAATAACAAGCATCCACCTACTTGGGAGCATTGCTAAGCAGCATATGGCTTGGCTGCAGACACACCAATATGTGCAGGTTGCTCTGTACCCGAGATACAAAGAACTTCATTGGGTCGACAGCTTGGTTGGGATATTGGCGTTTGATCACTGGGTGGATTGCCTGAAGCAGACCCTCCATCTCATCATTAGAGAACAGATGAGGATATTCCCCACTGATCAGCAGGCTGTTGAGCGCATCCAGGTAGCTGGGATCTTCTAGGTCTCGGCCCTGGGTAAGAATCACAGAAAAATGTGAATGATTAACTAGAATAGGTTTGGGATGGTGGGATCATAGTCGACATTGACTTAACTGAACAGCTAACATGAGAAAGTACCTATGTCAAATCGTATATATCCAATAATAATGATAATGATAATCTATGAAATAAAATAAGAAAATGATTTCCAAAGAGTCTAAATTTGAATAACAGTTGTAAACAAAAGATATTATTATAAAACAACCATAAAAAGTACTAGATTTTAAGCCTATATAAAATTCTAGGTTTAATCCAAAACCTAAAATGAAACACAGAAAAATCTGAAAATTGAATTTTTACTTTTGAAAGAAAGGTAGAAAAAAAGGATAGTACTGGAAAACAAAATGCAACAACACTAAATCTTCTCCTTACTGTGAAAAGGAGGGAGATAACTTTGCCCTCTGATCCACTGAGCCTGATGGCAGAACGCAAACCATCAAAGAAGTTGCTCTGTTTGGATGTGTCCACCTTGTGGATTGGAATATCTGCAACGTGGAGAGCCAGGCGCGACAGGGTGGAGAGGTGGGATCCCACAGCTCCTACAAGTAGCATGTTTCCTCTGGGGACAGAGTTGAATGATTCTAATTATATAGTAAATGGGACTCATAAAAAGCCAAATGCAAACCAAAAAACATGGAGATTAAGAGAAGCCTCAGGATCATGAAGCGTGATTTTAGTTATATCATGGGAAGTTTACGTTATTTTGAACATATTTTAACACTTAAATTTTTAAATATACTAATATTTTTTTAGCAAATTTAGCCAAGTCAACATCCAATAAAACGTTTTTGTTTACTATAAATAATATATTTCGAATCACCAGGCCCACAACATGTCTTATATTCTTATATAACCAAAATTCTGTTTACAAGAAATCTTGAATTTCTTATAATATTCAAAACAAATAAATACAAAGTCATATGAAGATAAATAACGGTTTAAAAGCATTCTTTTAAATATATTTTATGGTTTTGTAACGAATAACATGTGGCAGGTAATAGACACTAGTGATAATTTACGATTAAAAAAGCAAAACCCTTAAATATATCTACCCATGGTAGAAGCTGAGGATCCGATGCATGCGGACAATGTGGAAGATGACGAAGTCTGAGAGCATGATGTTGAGGCGCACATTGCCAAACTCTTCGTTGTACCGAGTCAAATGAGTGTTGAGGCAACTATGCAGGTCACCCATGCTCTCTACGGGCTGAAGGTTCACCTAGTGTTGAAAAGAGGGATATTAGTGGTCCAGTTTAATCAATTCAAGATACATGAATTTAAATTACAAAAATACAATATCAACTTTGGTAACCAGTATAAGTCAGAACTCACTGAAGTGTTAAGATATTTAATATTGTTATAAATGTTTTTAAATAACTTTTGTGATCCTCAGCCCCATTTTTTAGGTCACTTGACATAATTTTAAACAAAATTTCTAAAGAAATCCCTAGATTTATATAACAATTTTATCAAAATTGTCTATATTAAAGTACCTTTCTGATATTAATTTTACAAAAATATTTTACTTCTTCATATCCCTCTGCAGAACTTGCACTAATAGCATAAATTTATATCTCAAGACATAGCAAAGTTAAAAATTTTACAAGTAGAGGTTATTCTTTTTTAAATTAATTTATTTTTAAGTTGTACAGACCAGAAAGCACATTTTTTTCCTCCCTGTACAAGCATTTTTATGCAGTAAAAGTAACAAAAAAATGTTTCAGTAGATTTTACCACCCCTAGGTTTGCCAAAGAACCCTTAAAGATGCGTTCATCTGTTGAGATTTGAACCTCAGAACTCTTAGTTGTCAGTCCATGGCGCTACCAACTGATCTCTAAAGTGCCCTATAATATTAAAAATATTACTGAGATTTCAAAAGTCACCTTGACATGTTTGGCCCCAGTGGATGTGACAGGTCTCTGGAAGATCCTAGCATCAATGGGGAACGTCACAAAGTTTTCATGAAGAGGACTCTCCAATTCTTTCCACACCTGATACACGAAAAGAAGTAAAACTTTTAACATTTCAACAATAGAAGGCTTTTAAGAAAAGAGAAAATGTTCAAAACTAGAACTCAAAGTGATTGAATTCAATTCTCTGTTAAGATATACATCAATACACAAAACTGTGTATCAATTTTTTTTTAAATGGTTCACTCTAGCTGGTATTTCAATGCTTTTTATTTTATTAATTATCAAAGTAAGTTAAGTTTTTACTTCAACTAAAATTCATGTTTCATTCTCCTATAAAAAGATTGAGCTAATAAATGTTTCATATTTTTTTTCTACTTGCTTGCATATGTCATCATTTATAATTGTAACAATCTAAACATACAGATTCATTCATTTATATTTCTCTTTTTCTAACTTCCTTACACTTTCAATGACAGCATCCAGCTTGTCATCAAACCAGTTGAGATCAGATGTGCGACTAATGCGATCACGGACTATACGGTTCATCTCATGACGCCAGAACGAGATAACCATGATTTCATCAGCCTTGCTCTCATCAGCAAGTCGTCTCATGCACTGTCATAGACAAAAAAGAGAGAGAGAATTATTATCAGAAGGTGAATTGTAAGGAGACATAAACAAAGATTTCCTATGTAATAATACAGAAAAATGCCACCAAATTTTAAAGTTGGTAAAACAAAGGTCATGCGAGTAATCCTAAACACAACTGGATCTATGTAGTTAAGATGGGAATGAAGCTGGACTTTATACAAAATATTTCATTTTCATGAAATAATGTTTCAAGCATAATTCAATTTATGAAAAGAATAATCATGTCACAATAAGTGATTTGATTACTCTTGCCATATTTTGCTGGATACTTTATTTTCAGGTGGGGCCTAAATCAGGCATGCATTCTCAAAGCATTGCACATTTATAATTATACAAAGCTGGACATTTATAGTTTAAATATTTGTTTTAAATGATAATATTTCCTACTTGGAAGCATTTAGTGAGGTCTTTCAGGGTGAACAGGTAGTGGTGACGGCCGTCCATGGGGGTCGGTCGTAACACACTCTGTATGGAGGTCAGCATGTCACAGGATACAGAGACCAGGGCATTATGTAGGTCAAGGTCTAGGCCTGGGGCATCTTGACTGGTCATGTTAGCCTAGAGGGGATGGAAAAGTAAGTTCATTGTAGTAGAAATAAGTGAAGCTATATATTCAGATTGAAGTAATTTTGGTGTCAAGTGGAACGTAATATGACCACAATGGAAACATAGACTTAAACTTAAAACACGGTAAGGATGTAATCCATTGCACGCAAATAACCATAAATGCCATTTGTCTAATACAATCAGAACCCTAACTCGTGGTTCCTGAATGCTTGGTCAGAGAGCATGGAAAAAAACATTACTTTTTACATACATCATATTTTTACCTATTTTTTATGTAAATGGGGATGTCAATTTTGAATTGCCTCAAGAAGGATTAAATAAGTACATATTATCATATTTTACAATACCTCCAAGATCCCATGCACAATGTTTTTCAAAGAATCATCTTGAGGAGCTGGCATGTTGAACACTGCAAAATGACGCTGAAACAGGTCGGAAAAAAAAGAATTCAATAATCAATGGAAATATTTATTCATAATAAAAGAAAATGAAAATTTAATGTCAGAAAGATGAATGCTTTAAATAATTGCTTTAAAAAGATTTATGGAGAAACACTTTTCAACAAAAAACTTATACGCTTTTTGTCCCTTTCAGCCGTTTGATGAAAGAAAATTAATGGGTGGGCTGAAATAGTTTTTATACCTAACATATTATTCTGCTCTTTTACTAACCCATCAGAAATACCCAGCTTTAGATCTTTATTAGGCATGGTCTCAAATCTTGACACCATGTCATTCAAAGGCTATGTATTGAAAACATCGTGATTAGATGAAAAAGGCATGGAGATTGTGTTTGGATTCAGGACATTGAAGAATGGCTTTAAATGAGAACTACATAGGCGAGTTGTATGGAACAGGACAGAGGTTTTTTGAAAGCTGGTCTAGGAGACCATATCTCAGAAGGATTCATTGTAAAGAGGATGACAAAGATTTAAAAAATAATTTTTAAAACCAGCAAACTAAAAAAGTCTCTGTTAGCCCCTTGTTCTATAAAATTTACCAAGAGACGCTCGTTGAGAGGCTTATTGACGACGCCTGGGTAGTCAGACAGTGCCATGGCAGATATAACGGACATTCCCTCTACCGTCCGCCATTCAAATGGCTTTATCACTGTGCAGAGCTGGCGCTCGTCAAGCAGCTGGCGGAGAAGTTCGTTACAGCGCTGGATGTCGTTCTCATCACAGGCAGGCAAGTTCAAGTCATCAATGAACACCTTCAGCTTTTTGTTGTCTTTGGCACCGTAAACAAAACCTGGAAAACGTACAATTTGTGTCTAACAAATGGGACATATTGTTTGACATGTTACTAGATCAAAATTAAACAATTGACTTTTTCAAAACTGTGTTTCTTAATTCTATTCTATTTTGTGTCCTTTATCATCTCCTCCTATTGATATCAACAAGTATCTCTTCCACCCACCTTCATCCCCCAATCCCTTGCACATTCCTTTTTCTTTTCCTTTCACTTTGTAATGATGTAAGTTGCACAACAATGATCCAACAATTCTTTCCAAGTATCTCAGAAGGTATCTGTGGGCAGCTTCTAATTGAGATGTCCCAAGCTCAATTCCTAATCAGTTTGTACAATCCCTTACCAGTTCAAGTCAATAAAGAGTATTATATGATTGATTGAGGCTAAAATCTTGGTTATCCCATTCTCTTCCTGAACGTCAGTACATAAAAATGCGGCTTTAGACTTGAACACCATCTGAGAGCTAGTCATGTTACTGGTGATGGACATAAAAAAGCAACCAACAAACAAATAATCAAAAGCCTGACTTCACTAACCCTGTCTGTGATAAATGTTGGAGTCCACAAACTGTTGAAGTTGAAGCGCAGTAGAGGAACCAGAAAACACAAGGCGTTTACAGATAGAAACCTGGGGGTCTGGACACAACAACAAGAGAGACAAAAATTAGATATCATATATAAGATATATCTTTGTGAGAGCTGATTTGCAGTTTTCTCCTTAGCTAGGTAAAATTTAATCTAAAAGAAAATGCTTTAAAAAAAAATTCACATTAGGGATTTCCCCTTTCACATAAATCATTATGACTTTCTTCCCAATGATTAATTCTAAAATTATAATTTTGCCTCAAAAAGCAGTAAATTTACAAATACATGATTAAAATGAAATATGAATTATTGCAGTTGCATCAACCAGTAAAATAAAAAGCTTCATAATAATCTCAACCTACAATTCTACTAAATCTGGCATTTATCTAGCTTAAAAATTGTTTCCCTTTTGATGTCTCATACTATATTTCAGTTTCAGCATCAATTTCATTCAGATATTCTTCCAAGATGAAATAAACATTTAAAACAAAAATATACATCATGAACAAAAGTGAAAATTTTCCATATAAGAAATTTAAGGAAGAACAGCGACATTACCCTGAGTGCTGATAAAGTCATTGATAATGGCCGTCTTCCCAGAACCATGTGGTCCTACCAGCAGGACGTTTCTCCCGGACGCAGCAGAAAACTCCATCAGGATGCGGATACGGATCTGAGGGATTATTAAAAGAGAATCTTTACAAAATATTCATATGCATGATTATTTTTCAAATATGATTTTGGTAATGTTTATAAGGAGCTGTAAAACACTAAAATGATTTAGATGCCGTCAGTTGATAAAAAAGCAAAACATTTTTAATGACGCGTTGTACAGTTAGTTTTTCTTTCCATGACAGTGTTATGTGTATAACCTAGAAAAAATTATGTGCTGTCATTGATTTATCCCACATCTTCCTTTATGGATTTTCTATCCTTAAATCTAAGACTTTCTTTCACACACTGTTGTTTTGAATTTTTAACACTACATAGTAAACCCATTTGGTGTTCAACAATCTTGAGTATTTGCTTTGAGCAACTCACTGTATCAACAGTATCAACAAACACTTCCCCCAGAATGTCTTGGTTATCTGTATAAACAGCCTCAGGCACTCTGAAAAATGTTATCAGAAAAGGAGATAAAAATAAAAACTTAAGGTATTATTTAAATACCTACAGGGTTTCAGGGAAAAATACTCAAATGTAATTTTTTGTGAGATTCATAATATCATCTGCAGGAATGTCACATTGAGCATTTTAACTGCTTATTTGTGTAACAATTCTTGACTCTTTTCATTTTATTTCAATACATTATAAAGAATAAAAGAATATTTAATTTAAATTATCCATAATTCTGGTTTGCACGGATATTTATTTAAGAGGAACAGTATTAACAAGAACCTTGGACATTGAGGAATACATATGATCTATTTCAAACACTAAATAACAGGGAAAAAACATTCTTTACGACTGTTATTCTTCTCTGTGACAAAGTAGCATATCTAGACAATATGAGAGAATGGATAGGACGAGACAGTTGAAAGTTTTATGACACAACAGAAATAAGAGACTAATAGAAATAAGTAATCCAGGATGCAACATGAGTAGTAAAGGTCTCAACAAGTGATGTTATATAGCAACTATACAGTTAACTTGAGCATAACAGAATAACAACTTCCAATTAAAATGTACTGAGAGAAACAAGAAAAGACCTTTGTAGATGTCATATTTTTGTTATCATGGCATTTGAAATTTCATTGCCTCATGGGTAATGTTAAAACAATTAAAGCAAAAAAATTCCTCACCGTGAGTGCCATGGATCCCATTCTCCTGACTCATCAACGTAGTAGTCAAACACACAGATGTCACGATCATCATCAGGCAATCTAGAAAATCAAACAGACAATCTGATATGAATCAACCATTACTATTGTCATAAGTAAAAATCAGCAAGTTGAAGCTTACTATTTCATTTCACATGTTTACTTTTGCATTTTTTATTGTCATTCTAAAGCCTTTCAAATGCCATTCTTTTTCTTTTATGTATGTTTGTTTATTTATAAAATTTCAACGTCAGTAACTGGGCTATCTCGTGAATGGTTCCTAGGACTAATGTCTGACAATTTTACACGCTGCCACACAGAGATAAAGCAATGATATATATAGGGAAATGCATCTCTGTCTGTCACATTAATATGCTGACACACAATCAACCAGTAGGGGATAAGGTGGTCTGATCAGGATTCAAACCCATGACTCCTAATTAGAAGCTGTGCACTATTCAAACTAAGATACGTCCCTTCAATTGACTTCAATTAAATTATACTACAGGTAAAACTTTGGTATAACTCAACAACCCCATAAGTTTGCCAACGAGTCAAAGGCAGTGACTTACGCTGAAGAGAGGGTGGTTAGTAGGTCGCTGAAAGCCTTGCGATCACCTGCGTCCAGCAAGCCACCAAAAGTCCAGATGAGACAGAACAGATAGAGTCGCTCAATGTGCAGCTCCCCTGAGACTTCAATGTTGTCTTCCAACATGGCCGCTAGGAGGCCAAGACAAGTTTTCAGCATGCCCACCTCACAAAGCAGCATGCGAGGCCTGCAACAGAGAAAAACAGCACAAAATATTAACTTTCTTTTTTTTTAAAGTAAAAAGGTCTTATAATTTGACTAAATCAGATTCTGTTTATAAGCACATAAATTACTGATAAGGTTTAGTTGGCAAGGTCTGAAACCAAAATAAAACTGCACAAAATATTAGCTTTTGATCTTTTTAAGTAAGAAAGGACTTAAAACTCTAGAAAGTAGATAATGTTATAGATTACCAATCAGGTTTAGGTAAATGGTATTAGAGAGTAAAACAAAGACAAGGGAGAAAATTAATAAGGTTTCATTACAAACACCTAAAATTTGTGCAAATGATTTGAGAACTTTTTAAAGTTATATAAAAAAAACTAATGCTGAAAAGTTTCTTTTCATAGATCAGGATATGTTCACTCTAAGTTAGTTAAACTCCTATCACTTACTTTGTTTCTGTGAGTACAAAGTTGACAATAGGATCCAATGTCTTCTGGAACGCTCTTTGCAAAACCTGAAAATTTTTAAACCAAATTCACTTAACAATGTGATTAACAGAATTGCATTTATGCAATTTTGCATCCTTATGTTTCAATTTTTGTTGTTGTTCTAATTTTAATTAACTTTTGCTTTTTCATGTATTTAAACTGTAAAGAATGTTTTACAATAACAAGGAATCAGTTTAGTTACAATCTTTTATAATTAAAACAAGTATCTGTGTAATGCCTTAAAGGTTAGATACTAAAATGAACAGAGTACCTGTTACAATAAATTTTGATATGAAGAATTGAAGTACTAGGTTTCAAAAACTTAATAAGTTCACATAGTATAAAAATCTCTAAAGTTGTTGGTTTTGTTGCGCCCTGCAATTCAAGTCTGCAAGAATTATTTTTTTATGATTATATTTTGCAACAGATAAGTTATAAAGTGCAGATACCTTAATACATAAAACTATCAAGCATAACATGTAGAAAGTAATGACTTGTTGGAAGATAATAAAAAGGATAAGATAATAGAAAAAATCAATAAAAAAATCAATTTAACAAAAACAGAGCTAATATTTAAAGGAATAAATAGTTTCTGATCCTAAAATACGTTTTGAAAGGTATTTACATAAATGTATGTGCTCAGATATAAGATATACTGTCATACTGTGCAAATAAACAAAAACAAACTGTGACATCAAACTTTGAGGTTATTTCATATTTATAATAAATGAGTTGAAGCAATTCAGAAAATTCTTCATATGCCAATGGGCAATATGTACCGAGCCATTCATGTGGCATAATCATCACTCATTGGAACAAGATCTTCTTGCAAACAGAGATTGTTATTTAACATATAGTTTTATATTTTAGTCGTAAGTCACTCCTTCTGCTTTAGGTTTAAAATCTAGGCAGTTATCTTATCAAGGATTATCTATCACAAATGTATCACAGTGTAAAAATTTATATGATAAAAAGAGAGCACAAATGAAACAATATTTACAAAAAAAATGATTTGAGCTTTTTGAAAAGTTTTTGCTTGATGAAAAAGTGGAACAACTCTGTAAATAGAAAAGCAATTTGATGCCACCATAACTAATTTTGATCAGTGAGAGACAAAAGATATCTGGAAAAAATAATATCACTGGTGGTCAATATCCTTTCCTGACTTTGATCTTTGTGGCAATTTGTTGAAAGATACAATAATGTAAAAATTTAAGTTAAAGTTGGCAATGATGATATTTGCTATAAAGTCTTGAGCTTGGTGCTTTGCTTCCCTATCAGTCCTTTGTATGTCAAATGCAGGGTAGACGAAAGCTAATTAGAAAGATGTACTGTATTTTATTCCCTTATCATTGATTTATTTTACACATTTAAAGAATAAGCTACAGCAAAAACTCATTGGTCAAAAAACAGACCGGACATAAAACTAGAAATCCTAAAATTATTTTTGTAGGACTCTTTTTGAAAGCTATAAAAGAGAAACACAGTCAAGTTCTATTTGTTTTTTTGCTGTTTTTTTCTACATTTCTTTTCTTTTCATCTTATTTGAGTGCAGGAGCTGAGCTAAAGCCAGGGACACAGAGTTGCGATAACAATGATTTAAAAAAGAATGCTCTAATGGGCCCAGTGTAAGAGGAAAGCACAATTTAAAAAATGAAAATACCAGTACTATATTTTGCTCAGATTGTCCCTACTTTGATGCCACAATGACTAATTTTGATTGTTTGACCAATGAGAAACAGCATGTTTACTATTCTACCGACAATACTATTTTCAGTTCTAGTGCGGCAGGATTGGGTTGCAAAATTGTCTAAAATAAGATGCTAAAGAGATGCAAGACAAAAAGCTTATTATATCAGAGAATTTGCAAGGCACTTTGACATTAAGCAAAATAATCACAAATTAAAAGAGGAGATAGAGAGATAATTTTCCAGGTTGCAGAGAGGAGATCAAGAAAAAATAATGTTATAACCGCAGACAAGTCTATAGCTTAAAACTGCTAGGTCAATATTATTTGAAAATAATCAAGATGTACAATACCACATAATCAGAACATATGCATATATAAAATCAATTTGACAACATTCACTAGTATGTAATTTTAGAAGAAAGATTTTTACTTCCTCAATCTCTGCAGCATGTTTCTTTGGGCATAAAAAGGAATTTGAAAGATATGAAAAATAATATAGAAAAATACTTATACTTATCCAAAAACCCATTTAATATATTAAAGTCTCAAAACAATGCAGAAATAGTCAAAGGAGGGTTAGAACACAGAACACTTTGAAAGGCTAGAAAACCATCAAAGTCAAATAATAGTATAATATGTTAAAAGGAAGAAACTCAGAAAGGGCATAAAAAAGAAAGATATGAAAAATAATATAGAAAAATACTTATACTTATCCAAAAACCTATTTAATATTTTTAAGTCTTAAAGCAATGCAGAAATAATCAAAGGAGGGTTAGAACACAGAACACTTTGAAAGGCTAGAAAACTATCATAGTAAAATAATAGTATAATATGTTAAAAGGAAAAAACTCAGAAAGGAAAGTGGTGGAAAAGAAGTATTAAAATATGAAATATTAAATAGCATTACAAAATATAAAGTGAAGAAAAATATAGAAAAATGATGAGCTGTTAACATTTCAATTGAGAGTAAATAAAAAGATAAAGAGAATAATTTTCTCAAATAGATTATAACGCCCTGGATTGACAATCCCCAAAAAGTTTACACTTACATGCACTTCCAGTTGTGATCTTGTGTCTAACCAAGCTCGAACTATAGGCTTCCAGCCAACAATTTCTCGATCAATATAGAGAATACCCTGGAACAGAAAAAATAAAGAAACAAATGAAGGACTATGTTGGTATAAATCATTAGAATATTTTTAAGTCTTGAAATACATTTTACATGAATTTACGCTTTGGTGGTTAAAATTTACCTGCTGATAAGAAGAAAAAAACTCATCACAATTTTAAAGCAAACTTTAGCTACTATATTTAAGCATCTTTTTTTAATAGCTTAAAAAAAGTTTCTGATTTATCAAGTTTAAGCATAAAAATGTGGTGTTTTTTTTTCATAAAACAATTTAACAAAATAGTATAATGATTCACAACCAATGAAAAAAAAGAAGAGGAAATCTATTCAACATTACATACACAGCTGGAGACTGTGGATGGTGAAGCTTGGGTTAGATCTCCTGTCTCAAACAACAGCATAATGTTGTCCTGAAGGAACATTTTATCTCCATTCTTTAAGTGTAACACCTGAAAAAGAGAGAGGGGTTTAGATTAAACACAAATATCATGGCAATTAAATTAAAATATCTTAATTGATCTGATGTCCAAAATTGTAATTTCAGAAAAGTCCTTGAAAAATATGAATTTTGTCTCTTTTAAAAGCAGTCATAGTTTCTCATTTCTTATCTTTCAATGCTCTCAATCAGCTTGCTTTCCACATTTATTATTAGTGTGTAAAATAATAACTAAATTGAATAATACAAATTCCAGTAGTCCCTGTTTTCAATGAAGCTTAATGTTTTTGTTAAATACTACTTTTATTTATTTACACTTTCTGTTTTGTTAATACTTTTTTAAAATAAATATTTTTAACTTTAAATACCTCGTATTACAGAAGATTCTACAATTTACTGGATAACTTAATTTTTTCTCACATGTGCAAGTATCTCACCTTATCACCAGAGAGGATGCTGTTGAAGTTGTCAGCCCAGGTCTGATTGAGGTTACCATCCAGGCACATCCAGGTGGTGCTAATATTCTAGATGGACGGAGTACAAGTAAAAAGTCTTTGAGAGTGGTCTAAAATCTATATGTATACTTCAATATGTAATTAATTTACGCATATTTAATTCTAATACTATTTTTCTGCAAAAAACGAGAATGAATCTGATCTTATAACTTTTCAAATGTACAACAAAATTTGTGGATATTAAAGAAAAAGTAAGAAATGAAAAAAAAAATAAGGGGAAACCTAAAGTTATAGAAGCCCATATTAATATTACTAAATAATTTTCTAATGGTTTTAATTCAATATTTCTTTCAAGGGCTTTCATAAACATAGAATTTTTTTTACAACTATTCAAACACATCTACATCAAATGCTCTTGCTATTTTTGTTTTTAACAAGTGCTGCCTCTTACCCTGTTTGCCTTTCTGATAGCATGGGTGAGCACTCCATCCACCCAGTCATTGTTGTTGCCAAGGTAACCAAACATAAGAGCTGTGTCATCAACTACCATGGGATTGATTCGGAGCAGCTTGTGCTGACTCTCAGTGGAGGCTGCAGCTGATGCTTTGCCGCTGCTTTGCTGAGACTGGCGTGAAGCTGCCCGTGACTGGACACAGAGAGCGTCCACCATTGTCTGGATACAGGTGGACTTCCCACTGCCTGGGGGGCCGGCCACAATCACACCTAGGGAGGAAAAAGTGGTTCACAAGATATAAGGTTTAGCTTAGTTTTATGGAATAGAATTAAAACATAATATAATTTTTAAAATTTTTCTATGAAACAATAATGAGATTCGGTTCCTTTATCGGATATTTTCAACTTTTGATTTGTATAGACAAAGCAGAAAATAAAACAAATAAGCAAAGCTGTAAGTTACAGTTTTTACTATTATTATCAAGTACATGTTATAAATAAAACAATGAAAAATTATCCAAATTACTAAAATGCAACAAGTAGATGAGTGAGAAAAATTAAACAATTATTTCAAATACAACGTTCATATGATATAAAATTCAAATATACCATTGTACATCATATAGTGTGAAGTGAATTATTTAATGTACGATTTTTATATCTAATAAAATCTAATATACATGTACCATTGTAAATTTGAGAGAGAGTATAGAGCTGTTGACACTTGGCAATCCAAGGCTTGTGAGCCACCAGGCCTGACTCCATAGCCTTTCCCTCCAGTGCAGGCTCAATATCCACAATATTGCGTGCAGCTTTGGCAGAAGGCACTCCACGCATCTTGGCAGACGGAAGACCACGTCCTCTAGCTGATGATTTGCCACCTCCATCGGGGTTAGGAAGATTTGCAAAGCAGTCCCTCAAAATTGCCTTGAACAAGGTGTGGTTCTGAATGTGCAATACAGAAAAAAAATTTGGTTAATCCTCAGCACTCATAAAGCATGTTTAGATTTCACTTTTTGTAGGGAAAAACTCTTAAATTGATTTGCTTCTTTATAGTTGATTAAAACATATATGAATGCAGTTACTTGCACAATGAGTAATGAGCTCAATCATGGTTTGTTCCTTTTAATATATCATAGGAGCAGTTCAAGGTTATTAACTCCTCTCGTGTTCGATAAAATTCTTTCCACTCTCTTCCTCTTCCTTTTTTCTTCCTTGCTTTCTACCTCTCCAGTCTTTCTAAGGTCTTTTCTTCTACTTCTCTCCAGTTGCCCTTTTTTTATCTACTTCTCTCTTCTCTTTTTTTTTCCCCTATCCATTTTTGATTATTGCAAGAACTCATCACAAAATACTCTTATTAAATAAAATAGTTCTATAAAGAAATCTACATTTATTTTGTTGAAAATGTATGAACATTAATACATTTTAGGCACTTTAGTTCTCTATTTACAACTCAAATGGTTTTTCATGTTATATAAATTATATATACATATATATATATATATATTTATTTATTTTTCAATTTAGACTTCCCCCCAAGAGGAATCAGTCAATCTCATCTTATCTCCATCGGATCTCATCTGTATACACTGTCTCACCTCTGCTGTGAGCCTCGGACTAATGATCTCATCTATTATCTCGCAGATCATAGCATGCTCCTGTTTTCCTTGGGCAGTCAGTGGGTTGGGAGTGCCAGGCTTGCGGCCTACACCAATCTGACCAGGTTTATTAATCACTGGGTGACGCAGTGACAAGTGACGTGAAAAAGTGTGAAGCAGTGAACCAGTGAAGTCCGTTACGATTTATAAGTGAAAAATAATGTCATGCGTTAGCTACAAATATACAATTTTTTTTCTACATTAGCAAAAAACGATAGTACTGAGAAGAGGGTGATTATCAATCATTAACCAATATAATTCCTTTTGAGATTGAAAAATAACCTATAATAAAGCATTGACTCCAGATGGGTATGATTCCAATTGAGTTTTAGAAAATAATGGAGGACATTAGTGAAAAGTCTTTGCTAAAGGAGTAGTTTTTCGCTCCTATCCTCTTTTTTTCCTCTAATTTCGCTTGAAATTTATTCTGCAGTATTAGCATGTTGACAAAACATGTAGCAAATAATAGCTTATGGTGAACTCCATATATAATATTTTAAAAGAGTTAATAATTCAGCAATTGTTATACATTTCACTAGAAATTTTCTTTGACAGTGATAAATAAATCATTGATAGTCATACTCTTCACTGCTTGTTTGTTGTATATATATTACTTGGTGAGAAAAAATTACGATCATATCAATGCAGGAAACGTTTCTTAGTAAGTAGAAAAAAGATCTGAATGCAAATCTTTCAGTGATATGAAATGAAAATAAGTAAACCAAGAGTGATATACAAAAATGAATAATTTTTAAGTGAGGATGATATTTATGGAGTAATAAGCAGAAAAGAAGAACGACCCAACTCTTACCATTGGCAGCTGCAGGTTGCATTGTGCGGTTAGTGGGTGCTTCAGAGCTCTGGCTCTCTGATCGTGAAGCTTCGTCCTTCATGGCAGTTCTGTCCATGCGATCGTCACGGTCTCGTTTCCGCTTCTGAGACGCTCTCTTCAGTACACCAATCAAAGCTTGAGAGGTGAAGTGGTGATGAATGTCTGAGGGCCTGTTGGTTGTTGGATGGTATAATCAAACACATTAAAAATGATAGAGAAATTACATCAGGTATTTATCTATTGTTTATAAGCATTATTAAAATGTTGCTATACAATTTCAGAGCATATTTTAACTGATTTTTCAATCTCAAAATATAATATTTATTTCCATAGTGCATAATTAATGTTGATCTTTCTTGCTTTCTCAAATCTTCAAATCCTTTTGTGAAACAAAGCTGTTTGAGATTAAAAGAAATTAAAAAAGGGTGTGCCTTGTATGCAGGCAGGTGTTTTGTGAAGTAATGTTAAGCTAAGTATCTCCTGCATATTATTATCCTCACTATTTTATCAAACATTATAAACCACATTTTATCTGGGTTGACTGATTCTACAAAAGTTCTTCCAAAACTTCAGTTCCTCACAGCTGATCTCTGCACAGCTCGCTCAAAAGCTTAAGGCGATTGGCCAGAACCACAGGGGCGCGGAATCCCATGGAGCAACACTTGGCACGCAGAATCATTCCCACATCAGGCTTCACAAGGGACATGGTACGGAATGACTCGGTGATGTCACTGGGCACGGAGCTGCTTGGCAGAGTAGACATGTCCATGCTCATGAATAAACCAACGGATCTCTTCAGCGGGATCTGAAATAAAAAACAATAATTTAAAGGTGATTTGTTGATTAGTGAAGAAGCTGTGTAGTTTCCTTTATTCAAAAAGAAGCATAAGTATACATGTCTTGTAATCACTCCAAGTGAGTGGCACTATAATATGTTTAATTTGTCTTCAGGATATTAAAATATAAGATAAATTCCTCAATCCTCTTTAATTGATAAAAGTTATAAATTTGGACAAAATCAAAAAAAAAATTAGGAACCTATGCTTTTGTTGTTTGTTTTTTTTTTTTCAGAAACAAAATAGGCATGTCCAAAAAAAATATAGTTACACTCTCAGCAGTGCCCAGTGTGACATACCTCTGTTCCATCAACGAGGTACATGTAGGACTGCCTGGCTCGCATCGCCTGGAAAATGGACTGGACATGATCCAGCAGGACAGAGAGAGCTTTCTTGTTCAGGCTCTGGGCCTCGTCAAAACATCCCCAGCATCCATCCTGCACAATGTACACACAGTTCCAATATACAAATCTCAATCAGGAATATATAGTTGTTTTTTTTTTAACAAGAAAAGCTAATAATAATTTTTTTAAAGCAAGAACCCATTTTTTAAAGTTGAATATTAGAATAAACTATGCAGACTATCATTTTGCCAGTCAAAGGGTACAATAGTATTCAAGCATTAGTATTTCTTACTGAATAAACTAATTTTAAATTTTTACAATTTCAATTTAATAAACAGTTACATGGCTTATACATTAACACAATAAGTATTAGTGAGCAATAAGAACCAATCTACTAACCATAGCCATTCCTTGAGCCACTTTCCCAATACTGGTTGGGTCGTGCTCTCTGGATACTTGAAACAGACCAAGGAAGTTTCCAAGAATATTTGCAAGACCCTGAGGATGATTAAAGAAAATATAATGATTTTTTTCTTTTCCATAATGCAACAAGAAAATTTAATATTCATGTTCACACTCATGAAAATGCCTTTGTAAACGAAAATTCAAATGAGAACAGGTTATAGGTTGCGACAAGAATCAAGGCAACTTGAGAAAAACTGATAAAGTCAATACCAAATTGACCGTCTGAAAAAAAAACTATAACAAAATCCCATCACACATAAAAAGCTATATAGAGTTGAGTACATCAGGTAGTCTGACAGGTTACCTACTTTCACACAATATTTAAAACACTATTATTTGTAGCTCACTTTTTAAAGTGATACAAATAATAGAGATATTACAGAATTGGGATAGAGTTTTAACACTTGATGAATAACATTTACAAAGCTTGCTGAAAAAAGATATATTATCTTAAGAAAATATGATAGGTGCAAAGCAAAGGGGCGACGTAGCTCATTTGGTATTGGTAGACTAATCATATCCAATCAACATTCCTGGGGTTGCATTGTTCCCTACTGGTTGGATCACTTTTAACACAATTGATTGGCTAATGTAAGATGTTCTACAGGGCAAGATTGAGGGTAGGAGGAGTAGAGGACGTCCTAAAGCAGAATACATAAACAACATGAAGGAATTGACCAGAACAAATAGCACAGAAGTATACACATATACGGAAATACGAGAAGTATGGAGATCTGTAGTACAGAAAGCAGTACGGGCAGCAAGCGTTTCTACAAATGACACTAGATAGCAAGTAAGTAAGTAAGTAAGACTGGCTGAGACAGAAACCCTGGTATTCCCACTACATCTCATGGCAGCAGTTTACAAATTATCAGACACTATTCTTGGGATCTGTCAACTAAATAGCTTAGTTGGTGACAATTGAAATTAAAGAAACCAACCAAAGAAACACACAATAAGTAATCACTCTAAATGACCATACAGCTTACCTTGACAGTCTCTGTCTTTCCCACTCCTGGTGGCCCAATCAGCAGAGAGCCCATCATTTGCTTTAGGGCCAGCGACATGGTGAGAAAACACTTCTCTGTGATGGGGGTTGGGGAAACCCCAGTGTCTGTGCCATAAAACTCCTTGCCATACTCGTAGTGAGAGTCTAGGATCCAGATACGTGGGATGGGTTTGTTGTCAACTGTATGAACGAAATAAACTTTAGGTAAGAAGAGTTCTTGGGACACTGATATGGTACGATACTTTATGTTGAGACAAATAAAACTTAGAGGAAAGAAAAAACTGTTGGTCTCAAGAAATAAAGAGTATTGGCGCTCACTAACATTGAAAGAAATGAGCATATAATATCATCAAATTGCATGCAAATCAGACCTTACAATTATTTCTTTAAGTCCAAGGAACAATAAGTAGATCTGTAATTGAAAAAAAAAGTCAACTATAGAAAAATTTTTCTCTAAAGAGTCAAGACTATTT
Organism: Elysia chlorotica; assembly: GCA_003991915.1. Lineage (NCBI taxonomy): Eukaryota > Metazoa > Mollusca > Gastropoda > Plakobranchidae > Elysia > Elysia chlorotica. The sequence continues at coordinate 62,920 of RQTK01001623.1, forward strand.
GTTATGAA
>RQTK01001624.1:0-62854 GCA_003991915.1 Elysia chlorotica
CATGTCTGTCATTGTATTTAATAGGCCCCATACTTGTTGTCGATTAAAGCAGCTAAGGCTAGGGGCAGCAAATGCAATGAATTTAAGAGTTGGTTATTTACCAACGTAGGTCCACCAAATATCAACTCAATCATTGCCTAGTGTGGACAAACTCAAATCAGACACGAAAGCTCTAGATCTAGATCTACTTCAATTGTGAGTATGCCATCAAATATTGAGACTTTAAGTATTTTAAACAGTTTGCTATGTTGGAATCTTGCCTAGAAGGTGACTACCCATGGCACTGAAACTTTGAAGAGTTTTATTCCCTAAAGGAAGTTTGTTAGCTAGCTGTTTTTAAGCACTACTGTACACTTGTTTCACTTTAGCCACAGCTTGTCATGTCAAAGTGATCAAACTGATAGATCTAGCGAAGACAGTAACTGTTTGAAAAGTAAACAAAGGAAATTGGAAATTATGAGGGTAAAAATGGTTTTCACAAAAAAGATCTACAGGTTTTGGCAGCAGACCAAAAATAGTTTTCTTAGAAAGAGACCAGACTCGATTTTTTTTTTTTTAATTGCTGAATTTAAAGAGAGAAAAAAAATTTTACATTTGAGGATTTCCGCAAATTTGCAAACAAATGGAAACACTGGACTGGGCACTGCGGGGTGCCAAGTAACTGACATTCATCCTTTATTCCTGCTTTCTCCGGTACGCGAGAAACTTGTGGATGGGTATATCCACTAATGAAATCAATGAATAGTTGGTAGATTCTCAACCTCCAGTCAAACGCGGACAGTTATATACACTGATCCTAGCCTGAATCTATAAGAAAGGAAAGGGCTGAGGAAGGAGCAAAATCCTACCTCCCCCTCTCTAAAGATATTGGGTAACCTGGCAGTGTTTAGTCCTGTGCTTAAAGACGGGTGGACCACTGATGCAGGGGAAGATGGTGATGTAAGCCATGCTTTGTTTGATTCAGTTTCATTCACATAGGAGAGTACCTCTGTGCCCATTGACATTTTAACGTTCCATGATACAAAGTGATTTTGTCATAGGAACAGAGCAAAAATTATGCAAAGCCTAAAAACAGAGTGAGTGTAGGAACACAGGAGTGATTTTATTACTGACACAGAGTATTTTTATTATTGACATATAGTGAGTATATCGACACAGAATGATAAAATATTGTTGATAAAAGTGAGACTATTATTATTATGTATTATTACTATTATCAAAATTATGATTATATACATGAGAAAAGAAAGTCGGGAACAATAGACGAAAAGGTTCAAGAGAGAGAGAGAGAGAGAGAGAGAGAGAGGTTGAAAGGGGGAAAGACAAAGAGAGACAGAGAGAGAGGTATGGAAAGACAGTGATCGAAAGAAAGAGAGAGTTAGAGAGTGTTATGAGTGACATATTCATGATTCAATCAGAAGGTAGGCAAAGTGAGCGGTGTTTGATTTGGATTTTTTTGTCCTCTTCCACAACAGTAGGCTAAGTTGTCTACGATTTTTTCCTGAAAAATTCTAGATTTTTATAATCCACATACATTTACATTCAACAAATGAAGCACAATTTGTTATAGAAAAGAAGCTGAATGATCCCTCAATTTGAACTGGAGTATGAGAACTAGAATCTAGAGGGTTCTAGATTCTAGATCTAGAGATCATCATCATGTGGATACCAATAGCGGTATTCATGAGTGTTCGTAAACTAGGCCTAAGAAATTGACGTCTGCAGTTAGTGCTTAATTTTTTTCACGTACATTAAGCTGGTATTTATAATGGCAATTTTTTATCGTACAATAGCTAGGTCTAAGAAAAGGAGGGTACTGAAAGTGCCAACGCCATTTTTATTTCCAAATTTAATAGAACTTACCTTGACATTACAAAAATTTAGCGCCAAAACTCAAATCTTTTATTAATTTCTTTACTCAGATGAACCATTGGGTGGAATATGATCTTTCATTTGACCTTGTTAAGTTTTCTTAATTATGAAAAAATCATTAAATTGTGAGAATGCGCGATAAGGTGTAGCCTACCGAAATGGTAAAATTAAGCTAAAAAAAAAACACTGAAACCTTACTAAAACAACACAGAAGTAGTTTTAATTGATTTTTATAGGCTTTGGATTAACTTATGCCCAAATTTTAGACTTAAATAGTCCTGCCTCGAAGCAGGTATAAACTTGCGTCAAAATTTGGTAGGCCTACTAAGGATTTCGGAAATTCCACGAATAGAATTTATAAGAATCTAGGTCTTGAGACTAACTTTAGATTTCAGACGTAATTTACATCCGACTTTTATGCCTACACTTTCTCATGAAATGAAAACAGCCCCAGGACACTGGCCTGTGGAGTGTAGCATGAACAGTTCAGAGAAACAAAGGATTTGAAAGAAAACAAAGACGTATGCTTTCTGGCGCAAACTTGTCCTTTTTTTCACTTTGTGTCAAATTACGTTTCGCTTCAAAACAAGTCCAAACCTTTTTTCACTTCGTATCAACGTTTCGTCTATTGTCACAGAGCAGAGCTGCTTTATGTTAATATAACCGTCTACAATATGGGGTAGTAAGTACACTGCAACAGAATACAAATTCAAATTACAACTGTTTCGTATTTTATAATGCTCATATCTCAGGACGAGTTGTAAGCTAACCTCGACTCTGTACAAACAACCCCTAGATCTAGATCTAGATCTAGATATCTAGGTGTATAACTTTTAGAATGATAGAATCTCAATTCTCTAGATTAGATCAACCCTAGATTCTAGATCTAGACACCAGATTAGATCTAGATCTAGAATCTAGATCTAGATCTAGAGATCTAGTCACAAGTCTGGAATTAGATTGAAATTAGAAATGTGTAAACCACATTTGTAATTCTCATTACCCATCTGGAGTGTGTAGCATCCCTTCATTAACAATTTGAGAATCCAATTGACGTCTTGAGTGTAAGAACGCGACTCCGGTAGACTCTATTTCTTTGTAAACAGCTTCGCAGTTCGCAATCGAAGATCAGTTGAATTCGCGTTTTCATGAACAGTGACAAATCGGAAGTCAACCTGGGCAAGTTCAGAGACGACTGCAATGGCGGAGGAAGTCGTAAAAAGTAAACACTGAAATAATTTATCGATTTCATTAATCTCCGCCTAAGCAACGATATAAGGAATTTATAAACAAAACAAAGCACACACATACACACAAAAAAGTAGCCATGTGTGGAATGTAAATTAACACATTATTATGCGATACCGGAAAAGTATGTAACAGTTCAGTAAGTGCAGAGTGTGCAAAAATTTTAAAAATATATACATTAACAGATATCAATAGTAACAAATCGTGCTGCTGTTCCTCATGTTGTATTTACCAAAGTCATTAATGTGTTGTTATTTAAACAACTTCTACTTCAACAACAGCAATAACACCCAATAGCTCTCCTCCTCCTCCTCCTCATCCTTATCCTCATCCTCCGCCTCCTCCTCGTCCTCTTCCTTCTACTACTACTACTACTACTACTACTACTACTACTACTACTACTACTACTACTACTACTACTACTACTACTACTACTACTACTACTACTACTACTACTACTACTACTACTACTACTACTACTACTACTACTACCGGGTACTACTACTACTACTACTACTACTACCGGGGTACTACTACTACTACTACTACTACTACTACTACTACTACTACTACTACTACTACTACTACTACTACTACTACTACTACTACTACTACTACTACTACTACTACTGTTGGTGCTGCTGCTATTCTAGTTTGGACACCTTGCAGAATGTCGAACCTTGAAACTCATTGTTTATCTTTGCTGCCAGTCTTAAGCCTATGTAAATGGTGTATATGGAAAAAATATTCATGTTTGATATCATAGCAATTGAGGGACTAGTGTGTTAGAATCCAATCGTCTGCGTAGCCAAGTTTGAATCAATGCATTGTACCTGATATGTAGGCTACTTTGAAAAGATTACGTGTGAGGGTTCAGCCCTATTTTTTTCTAACTAGAATGGCGTGGAATTGTCTTGTGCTTGGCATTTGTATGTTATCAACAATCACATAATTATAATTATATTCTAATTGTCATTATAATCATTATAATTTTGTTTTTCTCAATGAAGAATATTCGATGTCATGTGCGTGAGTACCTATGTGAGAATTTGTGTACATTTTGTAACCTGTGATACATATTGTATTCTGTAACCAAACCGAATTTCCCACGCGGATAATACAGTTCTATGTTATCCTATCCTATGCAGTTTTCGAAAACTTTTCTGCAATGAGTCAGCTAAGTAGCCTAAGTCTTAACATAAGTCATACAACCACACTGTGTCTCAAGCTGTTGACAGTTCTAAGATTCCAGTTTTGTTTTAGTCATTTTTCGATCGAGGTGCAATGTTCAAATTTATGATGATTTGTCATGCTTGTCGGCTAGAGTCGGTAAGTTTCACAATTTCTGCGACTTCGATCCACCGTTCCTTGTGGTTCCTTATGAAGGGATTTAAAAGTATACATCTTGATCACCAGTGCCCTCACGTTCTTCAAGGAATGCCCTGCTATCATCTCGGCAGCAATAATTATGTAGCGCTATAAAGCTTCGTAGAGCGTGACTGTTTTGCCGACTTGAGGATTAATTTGATGAATCTCCGGATGTGTGCCTCTTTGGGACTGAATAAATTTTCCAACTAGTTTTATTTCCTGCAGTGGGTCTGTCGCATTGTCGTTGTGCAAGAAATTGTGTTCCTGGAGGCGACACCAGCTTTAAAAAAAAATGAAATCACGTCGGAACAGCAAAATGGAGAGCAGTCAGACCAGATCAATTCGACCCGGCGGCACCTCTGTGATCTCTAAAAGAAACCTTCTGCGGCAGAAAAACCTGACGTCACCAGTGGCGGCTCGTGGCTTTAAAAAACATGTCGGGCTAAGTGGCAGTTTCACTAAGAAGAAAAAAGTATAATCAATATATAATTCTGCGACTTGATTACAGAACAAAAGTAAGAATATAAGCTTACACTAAAAGACTGTAATAACTGTTCATAATAATAATATAATAATAATAATAATAATAATAATAATAATAATAATAATAATAATAATAATAATAATAATGATATGATGATGATGATGATGATGATGATGATGATGATGATGATGATGATGATGATGATGATGATGATGATGGTGATTATACTAATGTTCCGTACTGATTTGTGAGGGCGGTCTTGATCTTCCTGTTATTTACAATATTATTGGAGCTCAGCTCGAAGAGATTTTAAAGTTGAAAACTTGTCAATGACTCTCCTATTGAAATCTGGACACTCAGCGATAAATTCCTGCTGCGTTGTTAATACAGACAGTGTATTCAGCATGTCTTGACGTATTGTGTTTTAAGCCTTTTCAAAGTACTGAAACCTCTCTTTGTCTCTGACGAGATACCAGTGTTGCAAGAACAACTTCGAGTAATTTAGAAATATCTCGAAATGTATCCACCAAATTTGATTGTTTCATAAATGTAAAAAAAAAACTGCTAGCATCTTCATGACCGACAACATTATTTTATTACAGGTAAATATTAGCAAAAGTAAGTAGATTCTAGATCTAGTTAGATCACAATGAAAAAAAGCCAAATAATTACAATATTCTTGAGCAGTATCTCACAATACTGACAGCAACAATTACTGACAAGTGACAATGCAGGGCACAACTTCACAATACAACAACTACACACCATAAAAAGCAAAACAAAACAAAAAGTGAATGTGTGTAAGGGGTGGGAGTTTAGGCTAAGAACAGTTGAACCAGAGATCCTAGGCTAACTCAGGCCTACACTGTCTGGTTGGACTTAGTGTGTGTGTGTGTGTGTGTATGTGTGGGACTGTCAACTGTGAACCGAAATCTTCTTAGATGCCTGCAAATGACACCGCCATGGCCCATCCCTCTGTGGCTCTGGGGCAGAACATCGGCGTCCAACGCAAAAGGTCCGAGTTCGGGCCCTAGAGATGCGCTCCCTACTGGTTGGGTCGGTGTCAGTTTAATGTGTCCGGCTGAGACAGTAGTCATGGTATCCCCGCCCAGTCTCGTGTGTGGCAGCACGTAAAATTGGCAACGTCAGTCTTGAGGTCCGTCCATAATAGCCTACATAGTGCTGATATTGTACGTTAAATCAACTCGACAACATCCCTCTGTGGCATTTCTCACGGACTCAATATTTTTTTCAGCCATATTATACTGCCTGTTTGCACTAAAGCCAATGTATATTTTAATTCATAGCTGGTTTTAAACTTTTAGGTTAAAACAATACATTTGATGATTGTATTATTAATAGGGGCCGCTGCTTTGTGAATACTCGCAGTGTATTAAGCCTGTCTTGACCCATGGTGTTTTAAGCCTGTCCAAAGTACTGCTTCATAAATGAAAAAGGTGCTAACATCTTTCATGTCCGACAACATTTTTGTTACAAGTAAACAAATTTGCAAAAGTAAGTCGATTCTAGATTTAGTTCGATCACAATGACAAAAAAAAAAAAATTACAGTACTCTTGAGCAATATCTCACAATATCGACAGCAACAATTACTCACAAGTAATATTGCAGTACAAATTCACATTAGCCCACCTTGATGAAAGGGGGCTCTACTCGGCACTGCGATGTTAAAACTTGGAACAGTGTGCAGCTGCCCTCTGAGCACTGATGTAGATCTAAACCATGTCGCACCCGGAAAGAGCGTACTGTGGTTTAATCTTTTTTAGTTGTAGATTCTGACAGATACATTTATTATTGATTTTAAATTTTTTTCACTGCCCACCCTGCCCAAAGGCACCAGCCTTTCTTGCAGTTCTTGTTTTCAAAGGATAAATATAGTAACACCGGAAAGCTTATATATTCCCAAAACTAATAATAGTTCATGATATCATCAAATCTGAATGTACTACTCACACGCAGACGCATATATACACACACACAGACAGAGCTGTTCGGATATGTTTGCCTTGGCTTGAGGATTTAGTGTGCGCTCTCGATGAAAGAGTGTCAGTCAGTCACCCAGTCTTGACTAGATCTTGATCATCTGGATTTAGATTCTAGATCTAGGAAAACAACTGAAGTTTCTGATCAGATCTAGATCTAATTTAGACTAGATCTACGACTACTCTCAGTCTTTTGTATAACTTAGTCAATTGAAGATCTAGATTCTAGATCTAGATATAATTGTGTTCTCAACCTTTCAAGATCTAATTTTTTTCTTTGCTTTAATAAACTATTGTATTGTTGCTCTTCAAGCCCTATTTTGGGTATCTATCCCTTTTGGTTTTAGAGTTAATAGCAAATTTTTTAACGTTGATTGCATAGCTGTAGGCTTAAGTTACAAAAAATTTCCTTAGCATGGGGCAGGGAAAATTGTGTAGCAGTAAAGGGGTTAATCATAGGTAGGCTAATATTTCGCCATGTAATGGGCACAAATAAAATTCGATAGAACAATAGTATTTGGCTAAAAGTAAAACAAATTTGCTTATTGCTTTTTTAGTGTCCACTATTAACTTATAGTTATACAATTCATCTTACCGTAACGCTTCTCAAGTATTTTTTTTTTTTTAGACATAAAGTATTTCAGAGTTTAATGGGGTTCATCAATTTATTAATCTTTATACCAAAAGAAGACTGGTATATTTTGACTTAACTCAAAACGTTCACTAGAGGGCTTATTTGGACTCATCACAATTTCCTGGGGGAGGGGGGGATGCATGTATCTTAAGAGCACATGCACAATACTTTATGATATTTTGAAATAAAATTGTTGAAAATTAGATAAATGCAATCTACGTTTCATACATCTAAAATGTCCATTGATTTCAAAAGTATCGAGAGAGAGAAAAAAAAATGTATTTTTTATTAAAAGATCAACTACCCTTTTTGGTATTCTCTTAGACGGGTCACCTTGGATGTTCAGAAGGAAACCATCCAAAAGCAGCAGGAGGAAGAGCAATGGTACCGCCAGCAACAGCTTTTGTTGGAAGCAGAGGAGAAAAGGCGAAGGATGATTCAGGAAGAAGAGGCAAAGTTGTCAGAACAAAGGAAGCGGTGAGAAATAACAAAGAAAAAGTTTGCAAAACAGATGATTGAAATCATTTTCTCATACTTCTTCTCCATCTTCTTGTTCTCCGATGCTCTTGTGTGACACATCAATCTCTGCCAGGGTAATGAATGTTTGCATTTTCTCAAAATCCTCCATGGATCCGTAGAGCTTGCTTTGAAGATCCGTTCGCTGGCTTCATACACTTCTTCTGGTGTCTTCCTGGTTATTGCAGTCTTGTAGCGCATGCTCTACAGTTTCTGCTGCTGCTCCATATGAGCACAGTTCCAATTTTGTAAATTTTATACATGTGATACCGGAGTCGGTTGTGCTCAGTTCTGAGACGGAATATTCCTGTCTGAGATTGTCTGTTCATACTGTCATGCTTCTTGTCTTTTGGGTGACTGTCCTTCCATTTGTCGCATGATTGAGGATGGTTTTGGCTTCTTGGAAGGTGAAGTCATTTTGTACTTGCTCCAATCCAAAACCTCTGCATGCCAGACCATGTGCTCTTTCATTGCCATATATACTGCAATGTCCTGGGATCCAGCGCAAGCCCTTTTATTAATTTTGTGTAGAAATTCATTGATGTAGTTTAACTCTAGAGGATCTTCCAGTTTATCTAGGACTGATTTTGCATCACTCAGAATCACGAACTGTGCTTTTGGTTTCTCGGGGGGTGTTTCTTTCTTCAGGATACACAATTCCTCTTTGAGAGCTTTTATTTTCACCATGACTTCCATAGCTTTACACAGGTAACTGAGAAGACTAATTGGTCTATAGTTTTCTGCTTTTTCCTTGCCTTTCCCTTGCTTATATGGGTATCATTGTGGCTTCCTTCCAGGCTTTTGGGATTATTCCTGTTTTCCAGCTGGTATTGTATAGCCCAAGTAATTTCTTCTTCCTTTTATCACCAAAGTGTATGATCATTTCATTCGTCACATGGTCTGATTCTGAAGATTTCTTCAGTTTCAGATTTCTGATGACGCTATTTATTGATGTAAAAGGTTTATTTATAGGACAGTTTTGACTGTAATGTTTTTCTTTCAGCTCTAGAGTGTCAAAATGGATTTGCCTTCTTCTAATTTTATCAACTTAGAATGATAGATGTTGCTAACATCTGCATACTGCCTCATTAGCACATATGCTGCTCGTGTTCCTGTTACTGACAAGCCATCTTTCTCAAGGACTAACGGTCCTGTTTTATGTTTTTCTCTATTCAATTTAGTTCCTTCTTTGTCTAACTTATATTAGCGGTTTTTTCTTGCCATCCTTTTCTCTGGGTTTGGATTGTTTCTCTTCTTAACCTGGCAGTTTTCTCTTTTTAACTGAATATTGTTGCAGACAGTTGGTTGTTTCTCTGCTTGCGCTCTTGCTTGGCTGACTTCTTTCTCTAACTGTTCTAGTTCGTTTGTCCAAAATGGGTGGTAGTTCTTGTGAGCACCTATTGGTATGGATTTTTTACAGCATCAAGGAGGTTTTTTGTGAGTTGTTTTGTCTCCAAGGCCATTTTCGTGTATTTAATTTTATTGCCCATTCATCTGTTGAAGAGGCATAAAGGTCCCAATTTGCTTTTTATAACTCCATCTAGTAATGTTTGGCTGTTGCTCTCTTTGCAAAAGCCTATCTACAGTCAGTGTACTTGGTTTGTGGATTACTGCCTCCAAGTTGTGTGCTTACTTCTCTTGTTGTGTTTAGGGCTAAGTCCTCTGTTGCAAAGGCTAGATCGAATAATGTTTCAATTATTACACTCTAATTTCAAATTTATTAAGCCTTGTTTGTTTAAATTTTGGTAATTCAGGTCATGTACCATAAAGAAATTGCTTTCCGTGATATATCAAAATTTGAATGAATAAGTGAAATTAACTTGAATACCACATCAAACTCAAGATTTTGATTACTGTCCTTGCCAAATGTAAAATAAGTTGACCACGTGCAAGGTGTTTTTATTTACTGGTATGAAAATATATAAAATCTTTTTTAAAATGACTTAAGAACAAAGGTAGGACTACATTACAAGCACAAAAAAGTTATATCTTTACTAATCAGTTAGTCTTAAAGCGTAACTTATGCCAATTTTGTTTTTACAGTGTGTTGGCCATGAATAGGGAGGTCAAAATGAAAGAATTGACCCTTCTTGAGGCAGGGAGGAGAAAATTCCTTAGCTTTCAAAAGGAGCAGAGAGAAGTTGAACTGAAGCGATTGGATGATGAATTACAGAGAAAGGTATTTTTATTTCTTTGTTTGCATTCTTCTATATTGTACAATCAGCGATTTTTCGCACTTATTCACATGCCATTTAATGAATATAGATTATGAAGAGATGGGCAGTAGAAAAGCTAGACACTGTTTCACTAACTGCTCTAAGCCAATTGCATAGAGGGTAAAAAGAAAAATATTTGTCCCATGGCGTAAGTAGAGAGCCAGAAGACAGCATTGTCTATTGTTTGCACATTAACTGAAACCAACTGGGGGTACTTATTTCTGTTAAAGCTGAACAGTAGATAAGCTCACGGTTTTTATCACGACACGCCTTATCTACATTTCTATCATAGCCATTGTTAAAAATGAGAAGGGGACAAAAAAATATATTAACCAGCTAAAAGAAAGGCACATATGTATACAAAAGGAGGCAACAATTCATATTATAAATGTTCCAGGCAAATAATTAAATAATATCATTTTTTTAAAGATTTTATTGAAACATTCAGATTAAGCTACATGTTTAAATTCAATGTCAGCCTCTTTAAAAAAGACTGTATCAAAGGAAACATTTTCATTTTTTTTCTTTAACTCTAAAATGAATACAAAACAGAAACTTTTTGGCATCCTTGGATCAACTGCTTGTTGCATGGATAGACATAATTATATTTTATTTACTTTAATTATACAGTTTTTTATTCCCTAATTTTGTAGGCATTGCAAAGGGATCAGGAAACCGAGGTGGCAATTCAAGAGGCAGAGATAAAAAATATGGAGCTCCAACTGCAAAAGAAATTATTTGAACAGGTATTTTATCATTCTGTATGAAGAAAATGAAAATGGCCATGATTTTTTCCCTGCTTTCCTCCTTATTTCTACTTTTCCTTCCTCTTTGCCTTCGCAGTTCGAAAATGCGGAATTTTGTCTTTCAGCAGTATCGAATTGCTAACATGGTGCCATCTGACTTGATGCGTTTGCAAAAATATGCATTACTGGAAAACCAGGCAAATCCTGAAGCGGTATCGATAATGTGGCATCACCCAATCGGACCCATGTGCGTTAAATGCGATACAATAACAACACATCGCAGGATTTTACTTTAAAACAGTATCGATTAAACTATTAAAAGGTCTATTGTATATTAAAATATCAAGGAAAATTGATTATTGAAATAACAAGAAATAAAAAAAAACAACTTATTCCTGGAATAATTTATTTAAAGCTCTTCACTTTTCAAAATTTGGTCGGATGATCTGTATTTCCATAATATAGTTATCCAGAAAACAGCTTTCACTATTCTATATAAATCTTGCTAATGCGAATGATTAATAGACAAAAATGTGCACCCTTCGCACCGGTCTCCTTGCCCTCTCCCCTTCCTACCTCTCTCTCTCCTTCCCCCCCTCTCTTTCTATTTCTTTCTATCTCTATCTCTCTCTAATTCTCATCTCTTGGTCCATCTATCTCTGCTCAGTATGCTTAGTTTAGATTTATCAGAAAAAGCAACACCAAAGCCCGACGGCATGCTCAAGAGTCACCTTTTGACCAAAGGCCTATCCTAATGACTGACATGTAGACTGGTCATCGCTCGGGGGTGCGCGACAATGTACGGTGCCTTTCAAACTCTGATGCATTGGAAAACAAACTCCATTACTTCACTCCAGTTTTACCTAGTATTATATTCTCAAGCAGTAAATTCACAGTCTGATTTTCTGCTCAGCACGCCTTCACCTCTAACAGTTGTTTGTTGCCCTCGCTTTGAAGCTCTGTCTTATCGCGCCTTATTATCCTCATCAGGATTCGAGAACATAGATCTTATTTTATCTGCTATTTTAAATGCATGATTGCTATTGTTAATATTATTCCAGCCTGCTGCAAATGTATTGCGACTAACCAAACTAAGGCTACATTTTACATCGCACTATTTTAATTGCAGTTAGTGGTTTAGAAAGCCTCAGAACCATTTTTGATTATTTTTGTACATTTACAATCTTTTCAGGGACACCTGATTTATCCTAATCCCCATTAATTATCAATTATTGAAGACTGATACAAAATGTACCTCCAAACAAACTGTCGTTCTAAAATGGAATTGCATCTTGTGAAGTTGAATCTAGATCTAGACTGTAGCTTTATATTCTAAATCTAGTTGATACCCGATGGTATTGATCTAGATCTAATTCTGTGATGTATATTGAGAACTAGACTGTTGATCGGCAAACTGGATCAATTGGTAGACCGTCTGATTCTCATTAGGTGCCTATTTAAAACCGACGCCTGGGCAAATTTGTGTCTTGGAGGAGGAGGAGGCAAGTACGCTTATACATAAATTTTACAAAGACTGGTTCAATAGAAAATCATAAAAAGTACAAAGTCTAATAAATAACCTTGTTCACAAAATAGATTTATGACATACAACATATTTTTAAAAAAATAGTATTAAGATCAGAATTATAAACAGGTACCCTTTAATGTGCATTAAAACATTGTCTAAAAAGATGTGTCTTTATTTTAGATTTAAAACACTCTATAGAACCTACATTTTTCACATTCTGTGTTAATTTATTCCATGGTTGAGCACTGTGATAGGGAAAGGCCTCTTATCCAAAATTTGTAAGTTTAAATCTAGGTTCAACAAGAAGGTTATGGCAGAAGAGCGCAATTCTATAGCAGGGGTGTAGGGGGCTACTAGGTCTGTGATGTATTTTGGAAAATAGGGTAGGTTCTAAGGTCTTGCATTGGAAAAGTAGGGAAGCTAATTTATAATTTAATGTAGCACATACAGGCAGCCGGTGAAGATCTTTTAAAAGTAGGGTAATTGAGTTTGTTCTTGAAACTGTTTTGATCAGTCTTGTCGCGTTGTCAATAATTTGCTGAATTTGGTTAAGTTGATGTTTTAGCTAGCAATGAGTTGCAGTAGTCAATTTTAGACAATACTAATGAGCATACAAGTTTTTTGTTGGCATGAGTTGTGAAGTATGATCTTATGTGTGATATTTTTTTTATTTTTAAATATCATGTTTTTTTTTAATTTTAAATATTATTTCTTATTGTTTTGTTTTAATCTTTGTATACATCTAGGTTTCTGTTGTATTTAGATAGCTTTATCTTTTGGTTGTAGATTTTAATCATAGATAATTCCATTTTCTTCAATTGATTTGATGTTCCAATGTGCATTAATATATATATATATATATATATATACTAGCTGGGATCCCAGCTTCGCTCAGGTTTTGGGACACAGTACTGAATTAAAATGTTTTTTTTTAAGTTATACTAATAGAGATAAAGCGTAGGTTTTGGGACACTGTGTGCAACTAAAATGGTAAAACATAGTTTTAAAGCAAAAAAAAGCTTAACAAATTACAATGTGATACAATGGATGCACCACTTAAAGGGGCATGTCAATAGTCTTGATAACTCACGCTAGGATATTTACAGGATTTCTTTGTAGATAACATTTCTTTTAAATCCATTTTTACCGCCTTTTTCGATGATAGTCGACGTAAGTCCATATAGAATTAAAATTGGGTTAATATTGTAACCATGAATATTATTCATGTCGAACGGAAAGAGAAGAAAAAAATATTATATAGATCTATTAGTGATAGTGTTGACATTGCATGGGTTTAAGAAAACAATAATAATTAAGGTTGTAGTAACGCCAAGAAATCTCAACTATTGAAATATTATAACCCTGGCTGAGGCTCGCAACCATTTAAACCTAGCCCGCCTTCACTTACGATTAGCTGAGATCAAAACAGCAATGGCTGCTTCATCGACGAAACAATTTCAATTTCTAAAATCTAATTAATGCTTTATGCGTCATCGTGAAAAATAAACGAACCAGCCTAAAACATTCAGAAAATTCCAAGTTACCAATATATCTAAATTTCAAGTTTGTACCTTGAGTAGTTATGAAGGAGAAGACGAGAATAATTTCACCAGTTCACAATATATAATAAGATAATGGGCGGTCTGTGTTGGTTACCGGGAGTCTGTGTTGGTAGCCGTGGACCTTGGCGGTTGCAGTTCATGCAGGTAGCCTTCAGAGTGAGCGTGTGAGGTGCGCCTTTACACGCTCGAGTGAACTCACGCTCAATCAAGCGCGCGATCACATTGGGCTCCCCTGCTTATATCAAGCTGATTACCATCTTGACAATTACACGTCATTTCACCTGTATTGTGGGATTGAGTGGTAATATAATAGCTTGTTTTGTTGCCTCCTCTTCTCCTATGAGAAATGATAAACTTGCCCAACTATCTATACTTCAAATTTTTCCTATCTGGAAAATTTGTCTCAATAAAATTTAGTTAATGTTGCAAGATAAAAAAATTAGATGATATATGGGAACAAGCTAAGTGGCTATCACATTATGTAACTTTGATCAAGTTTTTAACTTTGCCTTCTATTTTAAAATCTAATGGAGCCATTTTGTTTATAAGTTTTCCACAACGTTGAACAAAATAGTTTGCATCACTGTGTAAAAGTTATGTATTATATTTTAGGAGTTGTATCGGGAGTTTGCGGTGCAGTCACAGGTGTTGAGGACTGAGCAAGACATGCACCGCAAGCAGGCAGAACTGGAGGATAGACTGCGGGCCAAACTGGAGGGAGCAGAGAGAGATCGTGAACTTGATGCTCGCAAGGTATCTATCCATCTTCTGCGGGGGCTGCATTATTTTTTAAAAACCTGAAATTTCAATAACAGGTTGTTTTGCTTCAAGAAATATTTGCATCTGAAAGATCATACTAGCTGCTAAATTATACTAAACCAGGGCTTAGTTTTCCGTATGATTCTTATCTAATTATTTTGAGGTGCAAACTACATTGCACAAATCTAGACGTCTTTTTCATTATATACAGTTTATAGATAACAGGATGATTAATACACAATGTGTGACTCTGGGAAGCGTTTACAGTGAAATCATTGAAAAATTAATTGATCGTGTGTATGTTTAGGTTTTATGATGTAGTAATTATTATTTCATTTATATGTTTTAATCGAAGCGCATGGAGCAAACCCTAGCCTCAGCAGCACAACACAACATTGACATGTGGGCCCATAAGGAACTTGACCACAAGCACAAAATGTCTGATCTGGATAGAGAGGGAGATCACTTGAAGGTTGGTCACACTATTAGTATTACCATCACAGTTGAAATAAAATTCTGCCTGAACTTTGCGGATCAACAATTTTATAGGTTCCACTGTGTATAGTGAAAATCAATATGTCTATATTTCGAAACATGCAAAAAACGTTTCTTGTCCTTGTTTATTGAATTTTAATAGTATTGTTTTATATGTATTGACACTGCACTTGACCATACGGGTTACCTATATTAACCTTTAGTCTTATCTGATCGACATCGTTTGCCGCTCTGTCCGTCTTCATCCAGTCATTTCCGATTAATTGATTCCTGCCAGGGTGTGTTTGATTTGACTCGAATTTTTTTCCAATTTTAATGAGAAAACATTGGCCAAACTGTTTTAATCTTAATAATAATGAACTTTGTTAGGTTTCATTTTTTTTTTTAATCTAGATCCTGATCTAGCTAATGTGAGCTCTAACTGAAATATATCTAATCTGATACTAGTGATAGCTACATTTTGGCACGTTCTGTGCTGTAATACAATTTAATTCTAAATTCATTTATTGTCGATCTAGATCTAGATTCAGACTTATAACATTTCAGTCTGATATTCTCCTTTAACACTACAAGAACATATCAACCTGCACAACATGTTTGCGAGCTGATGGGAAAAGGCTTATTGAACTTCGAATAGTTTCTTGTAGTTTGCACAAAACAGTAACGACTGATTTGGTGAACACTGCTATGTCACAGCAATGTCACAGAGTAGTATGTTCTTATATAATTTTTTTTTCTAGATCTTAAAACACATATAAATTTTTCAGCTGGCAGGGCTAAATGCTCAAAACAGAGCACTTGAAGGTGAAGTGTATGGTCTCATGAGCAATCTTCATCTACAAAAGGTGAGTATAATGCAGAGAAAATAAATTAAAGAGATCCCATGAAAATGCATTATAGTGAAGTGAAACGGGTGCTGCTAGCCACATTGCATGTTGAACTCAGGCCTGTTCTATTCATGTGGCTGTGGGCTTGTAATTGCAATTGGCTTATTTTTACGCTGTTCTGAGTTTATTTGGATAGTAGGCCGACACATACTGTAACTGCCAGTGCTTCGCTTGATAATCTTTGATAATCACTGCCTCACGTGGCCTGCGTTCTCAAGCAGACGCTGCGATACTTGGCAGGTGGCCAAAAATCTGGTCTGATATTTTTCTAGAAATCCGTGGGATGTAGATCTAATTAAATGTAAATATTTTTAGTATAAGCGTAAAGATAGGTGATGGGAAAAGGCTTATTAAACTTCGAATAGTTTCCAAGTGAACTGCCACAGCCCATTTTTCACACCCAGACTGGCCATCTGGCCGTCAGGCGGCCTTCAAAATGCCGCAGGGGTTACAATCTAGGAATACCGTCTTTGTCATGATTCTATTTGATTTTATCTAAAGTTAATAAATTGTAATTTCATTATGTTGTTATAAAAGTTGTTTTTTTTTCCTGCTATCAAAGAGACTTTCAATGTGTTTTTGTTATTACTTTTCAATTGTTTCACAATATTGATTTGATTTTTATAGCCAACTTAGTTTGAATAGAACTGATTAGCTGGAAAAAGAGAGCAAATTTAAACTGTGAATGTATAAAATAGAGGTAATAAATTGCGCTACATTAGTCAAAGTGGCATGGGTAAACTAAAAAAATGCAAATTTCACAACAATAAAGTATTTACCCTTTACAACATTCTTAGGAGACAGAGACAGCTGCTGGTTATGAGGAGATTGCTGCCGGTAGGATTCAAGGCGAGAGCAGCAAGGACAGGAGAATGAGAACAGCGGAAGAGGAGCTGCTAGAGGGGAGGCACCACACTCTCGATTTGGTTGATGTGGTGGAAGATGTTGAGCAGAGTGAGTTAAATGGATGAATGTTAAAAAAGCTGGATTTGTTTGATGTAGTGGGAGATGTAGAATTTAATTAGATAAATTGATAAATATTTAAATAGCTGAAGCAAATGTTCAGTTTCTTTTATAGGTATGCAAGGTGAAACATCCTTAATTAACCACTTAAGTGTGTGGGGGTCGAATTTGACCCCTATTTTAGAGGCAATAATACATTATGTCCGTCACGATGAATACTGAATGGCTGTCCATTTTCACTCACTGGTTCAAATCATCTTCGCCTCTGCCACTTTCAGAACATGACTCATTGGAGTTTAATTAAAAAGATATGTCAAATTCATGGACAGTTATACTGTATCGGTACACCATTTCTAAAAATATAATGTACCTGAGTACTCCAATGGGCAAAAATGCTTTACAAGATTTTTATATTATTTTTATTGGTTTATTATTTTCTAATATATGTTTGTCTCCCCTGCTCTACTTTACAAGAAGAGGAGTCTGTTTGGTAAAGGACATTTTTGTTTATTTGTTATCTTCAATAACAGGACCGAGAACCGCTGGACATGGTTATACTGAGTTACTTCCCTCTGACGCCTCTTTGGATGCATCAAGAGGTGAGTAATATGTTGATTTATGTATTTTTCTTATTCAAAACTGATATATTATTAAGGGAGTTCCTACAAGAATACTTTTTATGTTGTTTCTTATTTTAGTAATTCAAATTAGAAATAATCAAACAAGCCTCTGAGGAAGATTCTTTTGCAGCTTGAAGAAATGAAGTAATGGTTTTTCTTATGCAGTTTTCGCTACACAAAATTTAGACCTTTGCATCTAATTTAGTTTTATGTGTGCTGAATTCATTGGATGTTTTAGAATACACCATTTTCTTGTATTGAAACTGAATGCCGGAAATTTAAATCTTATTGACAATTTGATATACACATTAATAATTTTTTGCAATGGTTGGCAAGTCTTTGAAATCCATAAATTGTGTTATTGAAATAATAATTAAGTACTCTCTTTTTCTCAGTCTCATTTGAACGGAACCGTCGAGCATTTGATGACAAGGAAATAGCCCTGTTAAATGAAGTGCGTTTGCTTCGTCAGAGATTAGCCACAGAGAATCGAAACAAAAGACCACCACCCCTCATCTCTGGAGTAGCTGATTAGATTTTAAAAATTTTTGGGTCATGTACCCAATTCTATGAGTCAAATGTATCAATCTTTTTTTTTATTATTATTTTTTACACAAATATCCAAAGATGAATGGAATATAATTTATGAGTAAAGGCCTAGGGAAATGGCAGAAATGTTGGGAATTTTACTTTTCCTTTATTTTGTTTTGTTTTGTAGATATTTATAATATATCTCTATTTGCTGGAATTTTTTTTTAATTTCAACTTTCGGACTCAGAATCTGAGAAAACCATGTTTTGCTGAATATCTCAAAACAATTCCACACTTTTCCTCACAACCTGCACATATTTTTTAATATTATATTTCTATTCTGCCACCTGGTAGTAAGTAGTTTTGCTTTCAATGAATATTTTAAGTGCACAGTTTTAGAACATTACAAAACTATAGTAACTTGTGTCATGTGTATATTAGTTTTTTTTATTACATGTGCATATTATCTAACTTTAATTTGTTTTTGATTGAAAAGGATCAATATTTTAACCAAAAAAATAGTTACAAATAAAACCAACTGCATCTTCAGCTCTTATGCGGAAAATCAGTTTGTACTTAATTAGGATTAATCAACAGGAGGGATGTTGATAGAGTTGCGTGAAAGCTTTTTACTATAGTATATAACTTATTTTTTATGCTCTGTATTAATATTACCCAATTACATTTGTATACATGTAGTTAAAATGTGTATGAAACAAAAATACAGTCGAACCTGCCCTGCCAACCATCTGTCCATGGCGAGAGGGAGAAATGTTTAGTGGTACACCGTGGGTATTGTAGACATTGCCAGTGTGTCTCTTGCCACAAGAGAAAGTTGTGAGTGATCAACGCAAATAAGAGAGTGGTAGATGTTGGAGGAATTGTCAGGCCACAGGTTATAGAGTCTGTGGAGCAGGCCGAAAAGCACAGGCCTTTCTTTAAGAGCTGTTCTGTGTAACTGTGTCGGAGCATAGGGGTAGTCATAAACTTTTTTCGATAGAAAGAATGTAAGCTGCAATGCGATTGTTGAGAGAAGGAAAAAATGATTAGGAACGAAAATGACGAGAACATGAAGACGGACTGGAAGTGAAACAAAAAAAAAAGTGGCAGGAGAGAGATAGAAACGTTAGAAAGAAAGAAAGAGACAGACAAGAAGAGAGAGAGAGAGAGAATGTAATCTTTAGAGAATGCTGGCTATGGTAGGACTTTGTTCATGCTGAAGAAAAAAAACCCAAAACAGTAGAATGATGGCCATAATAGAGGAGATGCAGGTCTAGTTCTACGCCTACAAATAAGACCAATATAAACTGCTCTTATCGAATAGGCCTGTGGAAGGCTATGGAAAACTGACAGTTTAGTGATTGCAATTAAATATTTTGTTATGAACGGCATAGATCTAATTTTAAAAAATTTTGTTAATTCAAACGGGCACATGCTGGCTTTGGATATTACTGCTGACTAATCGACTCAGTGCTTTTTGGAACTGAAAAGGAGTTGCTTTTAAAGATCCCTTTACTTGCCTAGAAGGCAGTAAGAAAATAAAATGTTGCCAGTACTTAGTTGAGATTTATTGCCCAAGACCTTTCCATGGTGACCATATGGTGTCTATGATCTACGGTGGGTGCCATGGGCAGTTTCGACTCTATAACACTAATGTAAGCCATATGATCCGTCCAAAATGACATTTTGTTGACTGAAGTGTAAAATAAAAGAAAAAGTATTTGTAAATTCAAATGTGCTAATGTATTAATTAGTATGTATGTTTTATTCTCAGGCTAGACATGTTAAAAAAAGTATTTTAATGTATCATTCATATTACGAGAACAAAATTGAATAAATACTTGAAGTAAAATGATTTTTATTAAACTGTCTTTGAAGCTCAAAGAAAAAAATACATCTCAGACATTTCAATTGCTTTTCTTTTCTTTTCAAGATTATTTTAATTTTAAAACTGTATAAAAAAAAAAGAAATTTGCCCATTCTAAATTCATGCTCAAGAATACAAGTACAATAGAAATCGCTAATGTATGTGTTGACTTGTAGGTTATTTTTCTTACACTATTTACACTTTTAAGAACCAACTTGAACTCTAAAACTCTGACAGTGATGTAGGATTTTAACAATTATGAAAACAACTCTGTCTTGACAACATATATTCCAAAATATCTCAAATCTAACAAACTCAGTCGCAAAGACCACTCTTCATCCAATGAACTATCTCGTACCTAAACTTGAATCCAACAAACCAGAGTCATCCACAATGTCCACAAAGTTTCTCACATATGCATTACGTTCAAAATAAAATCACAATTGGTCTGTTGTCAGCATAGAGATATGGTTCTACTATAACTGACACATAGGGGTTTACGAAATAGAGAAAATGAGGAGCAGAGAGGGGAAGGAAGATGAGTTTGTTGCAAATGAAGCTGCAGATCATGTTTGATAGGAGATAAAGTAGAAAAAGCGGCACAACTTGGATAGTTAGGCTGAAAGTGGTAAGGGGTGCCATTGGCTCAGCACCGTCTAGGTAGATAGGGGAACTTAATTAGCAAAACTGCTACCTACAGCTTTTTCAAATGTCCCTACCAGCTGATTTTTTTTTTTAATACTTAAAAATACCTAAATCATGGTTGTAAATTAATTGTTTACATTCTAGATTTTCCTCTTGCGAGAATTATAATGCATGAACATTCTTTTTTTAATTGTGATATTTTTTAGAACTATGTGTACATAAATTTCACTTTGGAAAAAAAAAAAGTTTGGATCTATTGCAACCAATGTATCAGTTTATGCATGATGATGGGAAAATGCTCAAAATGCCTACTCATTGTATTAAACGTGTATTATTACTACTAACTTACAAAATAGAGAATAGAGCTTAATGGCAGTAGATTTAAATGACATACAACTCAGGAGTGTTCTGATAAAATAGAGAAATTAGAAATATGTTAATTAAACAATAAATCAACACCTTTTCTTAATAAGCTTAGTTTTTTATCAATCTTAATAAGATATTAAAAAAAATTTAAAAAAAAACCAAGAGTAATCCATGTAACATTATGAGACATACATGTATATGGGCTTTCCAACATGAGGAGGTGTTTGCAAGGGCATAATTTACCCCTTTCCCTAAAAGCATAGCTAACTTTGTATTGGTTTGTCCCTTTAGTTTTTTTAAATAATTAATAATGAAGAACTTTCCTTCTTTATACCCTTTTTCACCATCATGTCTATTGTATTTTTTTTTTATTGTTTTAAAGAAATGGCCTTGCTGCATTTCTTTCAAAATACAAAACAGCTTTTATTTTCATTTAAAATAATAATTACTTAGTCAACAGCTTAAATAATCTCATAAATTATAATGGCTTTGAAGTCCACAAATAACTTTTTATTTTTAAAATTCAGGATGAGAATAAAGAATACAGAAGCCATATGTCTCATCAGATAATAGAAAAATGAGCACACACAAAATAAAATCCATGTAAATAAGTAGTTTTACAATCTTAAAAGACACAACACAGACAAGTGATTCTCTCTATGAGAGCTAGACGGTTGGACCTCTACAAATTTCAGCAAAACAATTGTCAAGGTGGCTTATCACAGAATAATTACATAAAATTGGAAACAGTCATCACATTACCAAGTACAATATTGTCTTGTTTCATTCAATAACTCCCAAAAAGTTGTATTTCAAGAATGAAACCATGAAGACTTTAACTTATGGAGCCTTTTCTAAAATGTCATATAACAATTACATTTTACAAGCATAGAGTTAACTAAATCAGTAAATGGTATAAAATGGTTTCCCCGGTTGGAAATTTCAAGATTTTTGTCGGTCCAGAGAGGCTCTGAGAATGTCCTTGAGGTGATAAATGCTTACCATGATTAAAGCAAATAGGAAATAAATATTTTACATAAACAGACATTTGGCGGTTAGCAAAATGTACAACAGGTTTTCGTCTTTACCGAGTTCCATATAGGCTTATAGATGTATTTTTTTATATTATGCTTGAACAAAGGTTATTGCTTAATCTACATCTGATCAGAATTTCGGTACAATTTTAACTGTGTTTTGTGCGTCCTTTTCATGAAGGAAAAAGCGAAGTTGTTTCTCTTTGACAAAATATTAGAGGCAAAACAGGAGAATATCAGACTGAAATGTTATGAGCAGGAATCTAGATCTAGATCGACAATAAATGAATTTAGAATTAAATTGTATTACAGCACAGAACGTGCCAAAATGTAGCTATCAGATTAGATATATTTCAGTTAGAGCTCACATTAGCTAGATCAGGATCTAGATTTAAAAAAAAAAATGAAACCTAACAAAGTTCATTATTATTAAGATTAAAACAGTTTGGCCAATGTTTTCTCATTAAAATTGGAAAAAAATTCGAGTCAAATCAAACACACCCTGGCAGGAATCAATTAATCGGAAATGACTGGATGAAGACGGACAGAGCGGCAAACGATGTCGATCAGATAAGACTAAAGGTTAATATAGGTAACCCGTATGGTCAAGTGCAGTGCCGATACATATAAAACAATACTATTAAAATTCAATAAACAAGGACAAGAAACGTTTTTTGCATGTTTCGAAATATAGACATATTGATTTTCACTTTTGAAATTATGCCGAGTATATGTGACCTTGGAAATCAGCGGTTGACTTTGTTGAATTCTGACAAAAACTCTCATAAGCCAGTTAAAAAAAACAACAACAATGGTCTTTGTCCCTGTGGATCTAGGATTAGTGCAAGCATTGAAGGCTGAACTGAACATAGTAACAGGGCTTTTTTCCCCAGTTAAAATAAATACGACGGAGTGGCAAGCTTTCTGGAATTTCAGAAAAAGTATTTTTCGGACATTGGACTCAGAAAGATTTCAGGAGGATTCGGAATCACCGCACATTTAATGCAAATGTTGGCCAATGTTTCTATTAAAATTGGAAAAAAATTCGAGTCAAATCAAACACACCCTGGCAGGAATCAATTAATCGGAAATGACTGGATGAAGACGGACAGAGCGGCAAACGATGTCGATCAGATAAGACTAAAGGTTAATATAGGTAACCCGTATGGTCAAGTGCAGTGCCGATACATATAAAACAATACTATTAAAATTCAATAAACAAGGACAAGAAACGTTTTTTGCATGTTTCGAAATATAGACATATTGATTTTCACTTTTGAAATTATGCCGAGTATATGTGACCTTGGAAATCAGCGGTTGACTTTGTTGAATTCTGACAAAAACTCTCATAAGCCAGTTAAAAAAAACAACAACAATGGTCTTTGTCCCTGTGGATCTAGGATTAGTGCAAGCATTGAAGGCTGAACTGAACATAGTAACAGGGCTTTTTTCCCCAGTTAAAATAAATACGACGGAGTGGCAAGCTTTCTGGAATTTCAGAAAAAGTATTTTTCGGACATTGGACTCAGAAAGATTTCAGGAGGATTCGGAATCACCGCACATTTACATGCAAATGGTGTGGGTTGATCTACTGAAACTCAAATAGGCATATAGATTTATCTGAAGGCAATAGAATATTTAAAAACTGTCAGTCATGACACAGAATCATATGATTATTACTATGTACTCATTAAGGTACGCTGATGACACTGCATGGCTCTCTACATCCCCTGGGGGATTTGATAAGCTGGTCCAAACAGTTAGAGAGCATAGCAAAAAGAAAGGACTGCTGCTTAATGTAAAGTACACTAACATTGCCAACATCGACAGGTGCATCTCTGTTGCAAATGTGGTAGTTAACGGAGAAAAGGTGGAGCATGAAGATCACTTTGAAAACCTAGGTTCCAGGATTGACGGAGACGGCTAATGCTCAGCTGAAATATAACAGTCCTGGCACAAATGAAAAGACTTGAAAAACTCTGGAAGGGAAAGAAGAAAGAGACAAAACTGAAAATCATAAGATCTTGCATATTCCACATTGCCACATATGGATGTGAAGGGTGGACAACTACAAAGCAGATGAAAAGAAACTGTGTTTTTTGTTAATTCAGATGCTACAGAAAAACGTTTAGAGTTCGAAGGACAGACAAAATGACGACATAATATATGTACTGACAGAATTTAAAATCATACTAAATTGGCTTTTGAATACTATTAAAAAAAAAAAACTGAAATACTTTGAGCACCTGAAAAGACATGACACTTTGGAAAGACACATCCTTAAAAGAAAGAAGCTGGGGGCAAAGGGCTGACCTACAAAATGGTGGATGGATGACATCAGCGATTGGCTACGAAGGAGACCCAGCAAGGCAGGAAGGATCGCTCAAGGCAGAGCTCTTCAGGCAGATTGTATGGGAGGCTACGTCAGACACCACCAACAAGCAAACATAATGACGATGATGACTCATGAAGTACTTGTTGACATTTATAAAATTAAGGAAAAGTGAGCTGGTTTAAATAGAATTCCAAAAAAAGAAATAAATAAAAGGGACGGATGGTTGAAGACTTTGTTCGATTTGTCTGTCAATAGATATTATATAATTTATGTCAGATGTGCCCTCCTCTCCTATCATCAGTGCTGGAACGTTTTAATATTGAGCCATACTCCTCTCCCATGCTTATTTTTCCAGATTGGCTGCATATTCATGTCTGTAAAGCAGGTAAGGGGGGGGGGGGGCAGCACAAGGCCTCCCTTATAAACAAAGACTGCTTTTCAGTGCCAAATAAATAAACTGATAGTTTTGAACCAACAATATAAAATCTCCAGTCTTTCTATCCAAAAGGTCTGTTTTAGTATGGTTAAAGGCATCTGTATTATAAAAGCTTTGGGGAAACTATAACTAAGGGCTTGACAAAGGGCAAAAATCACAAAATTATTTAGTTGTGTAGACCATAATATTGGTGAAAGTTAAACTGTCAATTGTCATGCAGCAGAGGCAGACCCCTAGCCATGGTTATCAGCTGGTATCAAGGTTACTACTGCTGGAAGACTTGGTCTTTCTTCCTGGCAAAAAATTGCTCTTGCCTGAAAAAAAAATGAAAAGAACTACATGAAATCTATACTTGCAATCTGTAAACATGTAATAACTTTCATTGTCTTGATCAAGCAATGTGAACAGATATTTAAGTTAGAACACGTGGCATATAGTGTTTCTCGCAAGACGTTTGGCTTAGAAGTGTACGAGAAGAGGTGCAGAAAAGTTAAAAAGTAACAAAATAATTGCGTGTTTAGTTTCAGAAGTATGCCAAGTGCTTAAATTTAGCACTATGAATAATTCAAATGGCTAAGATGCATCTAAAACAGCTGTAGGGAGAAATCCAATCATTTATTTTTTTGCTTTTCCATCAATTGTTTTTAATCAAAGTAGTTTCCAAATATTTTTTAAAAAGCTTACCAAGAACAGAATTACTATATATTTTTAAAAGCTTTAATAAGTGTCAATTTAAACAAGAAAATTATCTTGGTCTTTCTGAGTACACAACATTCAGTCGGTCTTCCTGATCATTAGATTCAAGGATGAAAGAGACAAAAGATACTTACTTGTAGGCTGAGTTATTTTAGAAGTTAACCAAACAAAGGGCTCAACAAGAGACTTTCGATTTGTGACAGAGACTTCCCACAGCCTGACTGAAAAAAAAACAACAGCAACAAAATAATGTTTCTTTTTTTCCGACATTCAGAATTGTTTTCCCGGTGTAGTTTTAAAATTTAAAATGTATTTGATATTGTGCAAATGATCTATACCAAAACATGTCCTGCAGCACCTTTAGCTAACAACTCAAGAGTCTCTTGAGGACACTCCAGCAATCTTTGCTCTGCTTTTACAACTGATCCTGTCAAGGCAATTGGCTGATATAAACAGATGCAAGTTAATGACTAGATTTCTCTAAGAAACTTTCCCATCTGGCGGTTTTGAGTGCTAATAATAATATTTCATTATCAGTCAATTGCTTCTCTAGATTCCTAAATCTTAATTTGTTTAAACATGCATTTGTTCAAGTTCAATACTTGTGTACATTTTTCTTTTTCTTACTTTTCTCCTTTCCTGCCCACGCCATAGCTGTGTCAAATTGGACTTCTCTTTTCTCATTGAGTTCACTCTTGTTTCCAATTGCAATCACATGACTCTAATGAACAGCAAAAAAACATCCACAATAATAGTTTATGAAAAAGACATATTACTTCTTGAACTTCTATGTCCCTATATACTAATTTAAATGATGCTGATGAAAACATTTAATTCAAATTAAAAAACTATTTTAAAAATGTATAATTTAGATGAGGCAGAAACAAACATCTTGAGAACTTATAATTTATATGTGAGATAACAGAGCTTATAAAACACTATAATGAATAAATTTTGTTTAAATATTAAGTACCCTTCAAAGCATTTCTTGGTTTATTTTATTCCTATAAAAGTATCATTTTCTCACAATCAAGAGCAAAAAGAAAAAAACTTTCTCTTTTAAACTTTAAACACTTGAGGCTCAGGTATATTTTTAGAAATGATGTACCCATAGACCATAACTGTCTATGAATTTGATTTATCTTTTTAATTACACTCCAATGAGCCATGTTCTGAAAGAGTCGAAGATGATTTAAACCAGTGAATCAAAATGGACAGCCATTCAGTATTCACGGTAATGGACATAAAAATGTATTACTGCCTTCTAAATGAGGGTCGAATTTGATCCCTATGCACTCAAGTGGTTAAAGAAAAAAATATAAGGCTAACTGTTCATTGCTTAAGGATTATAATGTATGTACCTCTCTCTTGTCTTTGTGTTTGTCAATTTCTCTTTTCAATTTTTCCAACTTCTTGAAAGAGTCTACACTTGTGACATCATATACAAGAACAAAACCCTAAAAATACAAAAATGTTTACAGATACATGTTAAAATGCTTTTTATTAAACAGGTAAAGGATAGATCTATATGATCAAAGCAATCAACACTTTTTTTTCTAAATGAACACCAAACCATAAATCATAACTAATTAAGTTTCACAAGCTTCTAGGAATCACATACATGTACTTGTGGAGTAAACTCTGCCATTGAAATCTATATTTTTGAGGTATCACGTTTGCACATTTTGGCACCGGAGCCAAACCGTGTTTGTGCTCTTATATCACAAAATTTAAAGTTTTGACAAGTTGGCTTGCAAGAGAAATTCTTGGAAAAATTTTAAAAATTTAGATTTTGGTGAATGTGAACTGAAATGCATACAAACACATAAAAGCTTTTTGGCAGATTTTTTCTTTCTGTCAAAAATGAGATAGAAAATAATTAATTCAAATAATTATGTATGCAATTTTATGGATGTATTGTTTTATAGTTTTGAAGCAACCAGGGTGAGAAATTTTGATCTTTTAAGAAATTCTCGAAAATATTTTTTTTTTAAACCAATAAAGTGATCCATGTTTGGAAAAAAATAGTCCCTGTTAAGTAAAACATTATTCTGATGTTATTTTCCTTGCACTAGTTTAAACAAATATAGACCACACTAATCTCCATAAATATTTGATTCCACAGCAACAATGCATCACATTTAAATTCAAAACCACAGTAACTTGGTCTAGAGCTTGCACACTTGAATGAATGACCAACATACACAAAATACTCACATCTGGAAGGCTCAGATAATGTTTGGGGAGTTCACCATCACCACCCTCCTGGATTGCAAGCAAAAGAAAATTAATGATCTACAATGTCAAAAGTTCAGTTGACTTTCATCCTGAATATTACATTATTATAGAGAAGATATAAAGAAAAAGAGAACAAAGATGCCTTGATTGTAACCAGGAATACCCAACCTTGATAAGTAATATACAGATTATTCACATAAAAAATAAAATGGCACAATACACTCGAACACTGTCATTGAATCAGAATATTTTTTATAGCATATTGATAAGCACATCTTTCACATTTCTTTATCTGCAGTCCTATTCTTAAAGGACACTTACAATTTTCAAGAATGGGAAAATAAAAATAAAGGCAACTTCAATGACAGCAATGCTTCAGTAATCTCTCTCATATTGCTCATACAGTGTATTATTGTCTATTGTCTTGAAACAAATTGTCTCCCGATCTAGAACACAATGGATAATGGATGCAGGTCAGTTTAACAATATTTTTGTATAGTCCATCTCCCATTGCTCCCCCCATCAAATACATTTTAATTCGAAAGTTAAATATTTCTTTCAGTCTAAAAAAGACTACAGAATGTGTGCAATGCTTCTGTATGTTATTCGCTTAATTATAGAATTAAAATACAAAAAGACTTATTCAGTATTTAATTGAAAGATCCTTTTCTACTTACCAACATGCCAATATCAAATATTCGAACCTTTTCTTTCACGCCTCTGTCAGTTTCAATTACTGCTGTGTATATGTCCTCCATTGTTGGATGTGTTTCCTGTAAAGTTGATTACACAGACATAAACTTGACATAAACTAACGGAAAATTGATAAGCACATTGATGATAAATTACTTTATCTGTCATGGCTGTTTTAACAAATTGAACTTCAATTTTCTAGAAAATATATTCTATTATTTGTCACCCACTGTTTATCTATCCATAACAATGAGCAAAGATAGAGCAGAAGAGTTTCAATACCAATATAAATGACATTCAATTGAATTTCTTAAAGATTGAGTATATATATATATTTATATTATATATATTTTAGTAATACGCAGCTTATTATGATTCTTGGATTTGTAAGAAAGAAAAAAAGTATATGAGCCATTCCTAAAAATTGGTGTCTGAAACCTGACAAAGCAACTGAATTTTAAGATTAACTAAAATACTTAAATTTCGGACTTCCTGTATAGTTAATGTATTGAAATTATAGAAAATCAAAGTAAGAAGATAAGTTAATGATAGATTTTTACACTAGGTGGGCTGCAAGGGGGAAGGTCCAAAACTAACGGATGTAACTGTTACAAAGTGTTTTCTTTAATAACTTTATCATTTTGAATAACCTTATAATGAGCTTTGATGCTGTTTATAGTTAGCCTTAGAGTACTCTAAATCACTGATTCTCTTTTTAAAAAAAATTCATATTTGTGGTAATATGACCTGTATACTTTGTAAGAGTGACGTCCGTTAGATAACATTACATACCATTCTGTAAGAATTGCAAAATATATGCCCTTTACTTTTATGTTTGGTACCACAAGTATCGCTATATGCTTTGAGACAATATAAGCTTTTTTTCAGGGTCAAATCTATCTCTATAAAAAAAAATACATGTAGTACAAGAAATACTTTGTAACTGTTACGTCCGTCAGAAAAATAAAACAACCACCATTAAAAAAAAGTACATGATAATTGAATGTATATATTTATATATATATATTTTAGTAATAAGTATGACATTTTTAGACCAAAAGGGCTGCCCATAGCCTGGGTACGCATAGTTTGCACGGTTTGACATAGAGTTATTTTTGCAATTACAGCGGTTTCTACCTATGAACCCGCCCCTCGGAACACAAGAAAAGCAGGTTCTTAGAGAGAGCGGGTTCTAACGGGAGAAGAAGAAAATGAGCCTATGAGTTGGTAAATAAGTGATCAGTCCTTAAAGAATTGTAATTTGTGATTAATTTTTTACCTTCATAGGTTCCCTGGGTTTTGGGTTTTTTTTTCAGATTCTATGCATTGGGAATGTACATAACATCTATAAGCAACTTTATAAAACTTGTTAGGTTCTTTGTAAAAGAGTGTCTCTCTCTCCTAATTATTAAAACTCTTATTATACGGAGCCCAAAACCAGGTTTTTAGAGAAGTATAAAGGAACCACAAAGTTTGGTGAAACTGAAATTGATATTCTCTTGACCTCTTACATAAGATAAACAAGGTTTTGATTTTAAAAAATGTTGACTTGGATTTGATGATGGTTCGTATGTGCGCCACATCACAGTCTGTGGTGAGCCATTGTTATGGCTATGACATTGAGCCAGACTCTGTTTTGAGCCAGTTACTAAAAGATAATTTATTACCCAACCAACAGGTAAAATGTGATGGCCTGCTCAAGGGACAGAACCCTGATAGCTTGATTTTAAAACCAAGCACTTTACCACTAAGCCACATCACCCAAACACTGGCAGCACAATCATGTATATTTCAGTTTCCAAAACAAAATAAACTCCAAGAATACTCACTGATCCCACAGTATGGTTTCCATACAGCAATTGATCTAGAATTGCTGTTTTTCCAACACCAGCACAGCCACAAACAAGGACTTTATTTGACTTGCCCATTGTTTAAATTAAGACTCTGTCCAATCAGAATTCTCTGAATATTGATACAAAAAAACAACTGTTAGTGTTATCAAGTGCTGCAACAGTATACATGTATCATTAAAACTCAATTTAAAGGATACCTACCACCGAATTTACTATCTCTTTATTTTGGACTTTTTTTTCGTCATGTTAAATTACTTTAGAAAAGATGCATTTTAACATACATAGGTACATGATAATAATAATAATAATAATAATAATAATTATAATGTTTTTTTCATTAGAAGCCTGTGCATGCTAATACTGTAACATGTTTACTGTTAGGCCTACCCTCTCAGAATGAACAAAGCCTGTACTTTATTGGCTGGCTTGTGATTTCTTTCTTTGTCGAATTAAGCTAAAAGTGAAAGACATGTTGCACTATAATAATTTTAATTGTTTAGCATAGTCCTTTTTTTCTTTAGTTGTCATTGTAAGAGACTGAGGTCATACTCACAAGTCTTGGGAGAAATGACTAGGCCCCACATCTAGATATATTCTACGCCTATAGATCTAGATCTTAAGACCAGATCTAAATATAAATTTTATTCAATCTGGATTTAAGCTAGATCTAGATGCGTTTATGGTGTTTTTTTAAAGGCTTGGATCAAATGCTCTCCACTTAAATTGGATGATATGTACAGGTTCTGAGAGTCTGGTAGACCTAACATAACACTTTTTAACAGTGTTAACTGTAGTGTTTACAATAAAACCGAGAAAATCTCCTCACTTATAAAAGAGTCAACTCCCTTGGCGTCTAGTTTGTTATGTAAATCTGAAGTGTGTTCAACAGTAAGGAGCATTTAAAAAAATCTGGATGATATGTACAGGTTCTGAGAGTCTGGTAGACCTAACATAACACTTTTTAACAGTGTTAACTGTAGTGTTTACAATAAAACCGAGAAAATCTCCTCACTTATAAAAGAGTCAACTCCCTTGGCGTCTAGTTTGTTATGTAAATCTGAGGTGTGTTCAACAGTAAGGAGCATTTTAAAAAATCCACACATTGATCTATCGATTCGAATACGTCTATATAATTATTCTTTTATTGTTTTTCCACTTTTTATGAAACCTTTCTCCACATCGTAAACTATAATTAGATGGTAAAGGGTTTATCCTAGGCCTAGGCCTGTCTGGATCTAGAACCGCATGTAAAAAGGCATACTCTTTTATTATTATAATAATAATAATTATTATTATTATTATTATTATTATTATTATTATTATTATTATCATCATCATCATCATTATTATTACGACCAGTACTACTACTATTTTGTTTTGTTTTGTTTTGCCTATTTAGATCTAAACCTAAATGCTCCTTGGAAAAAGTCAATGATATAAAAATTGCACAACCCTAGGCCCGGGCAGACACTCAAAAAAAAAAAAAAAAAAAAAACTCAGAGTAATGTGTGTTCGTCTCTGTGGAGTTATAATCGACACATTAACCCTTACCATGTTTAGAATACATGTGCATGTACCGTAATCCAAGGCCTAAGTCAGTCTTGTTTACCAAATACTATTAATTTGGTTATGGGCCCTACTCCTCCGTAACTATGGTTCCTATCCACGGGACATAATTATGCCTTATCTTTTTAATGTTTTGCCTAACGCTAGTAGTAGTAGTAACAGCTGTCCGTCTCGGCTGAGTCCATGGGCCTACGCACTATAGCGTTTATGTCGAAATTCTGCTTTACGCACTATATATTACATGTACCGTATTTTTATCAGACTAATGAACTTAAACGCTGCATATATCTCAATTTGATATTTCACAATGTATAATTTCGTTAATTTGTCTTGAAACCTAGAAATCGTAATTCTAGGAGAGAATTTCGACCCCTTCAGGAGCTCAATTAAATAATGATTTTATTGAAACAAACCACCCTGGTTGCCTTACACATAGTATGCCTATAGCCTTTAGAGTGCTGATGTTGGACGTTAAACCAACTCAACTCAACAACAAGACCCCTTCGTATAGCACGACATTGACACAAATACTATGATTATAAAGTGCTCATAGCAAAAAAAATTTTTATAGCGATATTGCACACCGGGACCTACATAAAGTAGGCCTATATATAGCCTAATTATGATAACTTCTGTCCATCTCCCCTAGATTTTATGTAATATGTTCATCAATTTGTTTCTGATCCCGATTTACTATCATTTGTCTGTATAATCCACAGGATATCAAGTTTTGCAGACGCACAAACAGTACTAGTTAACAAAGAGCATCCATTTTCTTTCCGAAAAATGTGCTTTTCCAATACAATATGGCGGCGAGATTCACCAAAATTAAGTACAGTACATGTATTGTGATCTGATGGAACAGGAATAGGGTGGGGACTTTTTAGTATGGATTGGGGAAAATATCAATCGTGAACGCGTTTTAAGCTTGTTATGGAAAGGGAAAGATTGTTTTGTCTTAAACAAATACATTTTTGGATGACTTGTATATCGTTTTTTTTCATCTGCTCATAATTAAATTTGTTTAAAATCTGTTAATCTATTTCTATGCTCATTAACGCTAACTGTCTGTAAAATAGCATGTGATGAATTACTAAAATCTTTAGAAATTTCCCATACAGGTTTTCTACTATAGTCGCTCTTTAAGTGTTAAACACTATTACATGGGATTTTATCTGTCTCTGTAAAAAGATGGTTTTAGTTTTATACACATTTGGATTAAAAAGAAAACAGCGGACATGTTTTATGTATAATCCTGGGCTTATCTGGCCTCTAGGCCTCATCTTCTTTCTAATTTTTTGCAGCAGCTGCTGTCCGTCTCCGCCTATTTTTTTTTTTGTTTGTTGTATAAAATAAACGGGATATGCTCGTTTGGTTTCTGATTCTATGTTGCTGTATGAGAGCATACTCATTAAACTCTATTTTATTATATCTTCTGAGATTTTTCAATTTTTCATTAATGCAAGGTATTTTTTTCAGAAGAAAGGAGAGGCAGAGACAATTCCTATTCTTAAGAAGGGGAGCCTAAGCATGACAAATCCAGATATCTCCCATAAGTCTTCTCACTCTCAGCAGCATCAGCAAAACCGTGAAGCGCATGGTGAGCAACAGACTAATGCATGGCATATCTCGAGGAAAACCGCATTTTAAATGACTGCGAGTCAGGCTACAGAAAATATAGAAGTTGTGAAGAGTAAACTGCGTATCTTGCCCAAGAAATTGAAATACCTTCTTAAGAGAACAGAATGTAATTGCAACCTTTTATATAAAAAAAATCTCTCTAAAGCCTTTAAAAATATGAAATTGAAAGGAGGGAATTCTCTCAAAACTCTTCATCTGTGGAATTAAAAGAAGAATGCTTGCTTGGATTGGAAACTTTCTTACAAGAAGAAGCACAAGAGTCAAGACCAACAACACAATCTAAGTATCTGGCTCACCTACATGAGGGAGTTCCTCAGTGTGGATCATTATCTCCTACTTTCTTTCTAAGCAATCTAGACTCAGGCAGACTCAGTTAACATCGTAAAAAAAAAAAAAAAACAAAACAAAACAACAACAAAAAACAGATTGCAGGACGCCATTAGTAAGGTGGAACAGTGAGCAAAAGACTGTGGAGTCAATAAATGAAAGCTAGACAATGTCAACTCTGTTCTCACTATCAAACCAGCACCCCTTAAACTCATAGTAAATTAACAAACTATTCCACAGGTCTCAACACCAAAATATCTTCGTCTCACTTTTTATCAACGTCTAACCCGGTTTCCGCACAATAGAAGATATGCAGTCAAGAAGAACTCAAAAGATGAGAATCGTGAAAAAAAAAAAACCCAACTTGCGGGGACGCCGACATTTAAACTCTAGACCAGCAGGTCTATAATACAGACTGTGTTCAATCAATTCCAGAGCACAGCTCTTCAGCATTTGTCACAGCATCATCATAACAAGTTAAAAATCTCGGTAAAGTACAAAATGCAGGCCTCAGAATAATCAGTGGAGGCGTTAAGTCTACACCCCAGTATTGTGGAAAGTCCTGCTGCTAGTGCTAGTGCTATTCAAATTACAATGTATCTAAAAGAGCGAAGGGAGGTAACGGTTGTTTTACAAGATGAAAAATTTATTATTATTATTATTATTATTATTATTATTATTATTATTATTATTATGTGATCATAATCATTACGGTATATAATTTACACCTGCAATGGCTGCATCTTATAAGTTTTATTTTATGGTGATCGTTTTTGTGGTTGCAAATTACAATACACGATATTCAATGTTTGATTTAAAGCAGTAATTTAGAACTAGATCAACGCCTGTTTGTACATGTAATCCCATTGACCATTTGGTTGGTTTTAAAATTGTGATAGCATCAAAGCTGAGACTAAAAAGATCCTTAGGGCTAAATTTTTTAGAGCTATTCCCAGAGTAGAATATATCTCAT
The DNA here is from genome assembly GCA_003991915.1 of Elysia chlorotica. NCBI lineage: Eukaryota > Metazoa > Mollusca > Gastropoda > Plakobranchidae > Elysia > Elysia chlorotica. Next base: position 35,101 of record RQTK01001624.1, read on the forward strand.
CACCTGATTTACCAGGCCCAAAGACATCCTTCACATAGTTGAGTTGAGTTCGTTGCTTTACATCCAACATCAGCACTATAAATATTTGACCGATCGTGGACCGCGGACCTCACAATTAGGAAACCAATGCTCTACCACTTGAGCCAGTTGTTCATCCCTCTCTCCAAATCCTCTAAACTTTTTTTTGGTCCGCCTCCTCACACCCGTCCTTCCATCTCAAGTTAAAGTTTATTCATTGCCTAAATTAAAATTTTTAATTTTGGCTCCGTCAGTCCATGTGTTTGTTGGCAGCATCGCCTTTTTCAAATCCTCTTCAAATCGTCTTATAGGATGCACATGTACGTTGCAAAACATTCAATAGTACAACGAACTGTGTACGTTGCGGTTGTTTCAACCGTGACAGCACTACTCTTTATGCAACTGTGCCTGTTGAGAGAGACTAAACAAAAAAATGTTCAAGAGAGGAAAATCAATGTATTAATTTCTCTTGATGATGCATACTGTCTTTTGTGCATTTGTGATTAGTTTAGGCAAAATCGTGGGTCTGGTTTTATTTTACCATAATTCTCATATTGGACAAACTTTCGAACACACTGTGTTAATTGTGAAAACCAAGTAAAATGCACCATAAAATGATGTACTTTATCGAGCATTTCAATTACAAACACCTGGAAAAAATTGTAAATTAATTGCTTTGTCCAGTCTAAGTTCACTTACAAACCAAAGAGATGTAACACTTTCATGCTCATGTACATAATATTTTTAACAAAACGAATAATCATAAAGAGTATGAATCAGACTTTAAGATTTTGGAAGCACAAAGTAAGACTTTATTACAAATACAATCAAAGGTAGACCTACCTTAAAACTGAAAAACAAATTTCTCCATGATTCAGTTAGCGAAATATCACTTCACAAAGATTCATCAATTCTTTTCCACAAAGCTTGGGACATAAGATGAAAAAGTCATTTGAATGTGTCAAATAGGACATTCCTTATTTTTTAAACTTTCATTGTACAGTAAATGAAATGCAAGTGATAAGACATGTTTCTATTTGACACCTGCAAAATAAAGCATAACACTAATTAACAGGGAATTTAATACAGGTCATTAAAAGCACAGTGATTCCCTACAAGAAATGGAACAGGGACCATTAATCATCAATATGTACACATGAAAAGCAAGTGTTCAAGCCAGATGGGCATATTTGTTTACTTAATAAGAACATGTATAAGGCATACAATTTATACAAATTTTTTTTTTAAATCACATGTTTTATGAACTGCCAAAGGGTAATAAATATTTCAATATCCAGGAATATTTCAAAATTAAAAAAAAAAGTGTACAGAAGACCAAACTCAAAACAGCAAAGGGGAAAACACCTGGTAAAAATTGACAATGAAAGACACACACATACACACACAAAAGCAATATTTCAGGTAATAAACTCTGATGAAGATTGGTTAAGCCATTGATGTTTTGAAGTTGCATTTTGCATACAAGTTTTACAACTACAAAATTTGAAGGATGTCTAAAATGATTCTATACATGTACTATTAATTATAATATTTAGTGTAAGCTCACTTGTTTTAAGAGTGCAACATTTCAAAGCTTCCTTTGGGCCAGGGGATGTTTGCCAGCAGGATTAGACAAGTTTGAACTGAAGCATAGAATATCCTTAAAACAATCAACTACAGAAAAATAGTTTTTCTAGTACAATGTATTAAATGGTTATAAGACAAAATAATACATACACAATTATTTATAACCTTACCCATTGCAGCACTCATTCATATTATTATTTCATTATTATATGTCCTACCATGGCTATATAGACCAATACCTTGGTACCTGTACTCTCTAAGGTCTATGCTCGTAGGTAAGTGACATTTTTATCTTTTAAATTTAATTGTAGGCCTACATTGTGGATAAACAAACAACTAGTGTCAATGTTAAGATTTAGTAATCATTTTTCTTTTATCAGTTAAGCTTGAGTAATGAATGCTCCCTTGTCAAATTTCCAATGCACAGGCATAAATAGCTTTATGAAATATCTATACATGTAGCATAGAGAGCATTTTAAGGGCAAAAGTACAGTAATATTATTCTTTGCTTAGATGTTGTGCAATACGTCTGTACAATACATTGATGATGAACTAATGTTTTTCATCATATGATCTATAACTCTAAGAACTAATGTGCCCCATCAAAGAGCTTGCTGAATACAGGATGCTTTCAGCTAAAATTGGACATCAGTTATTTTGTCTTTGTTGTTTTTTAAAGGCCATCTGATGATAATTGGTTTCCACAAGTGCAATTAGAACAAAATAAGGATAAAACAGAAAATCTTTTATTTGTTGTATCATGTGCTTCGAAAAAATGTGCTTTATGGTCCATTACAAATCTATGATTGACTTTTACTGTATTTGAAGATTGATAGGAAATGATACCTTTCACACCTTGAAGGAGCTAATTGCTAATGATGCAGTAAAATTTTGGAAGGTTCAATGCTGATGAAGTTGAAGTCATCTCTAATTTTATTTTTGAAAAAAAAAAAAAAATTAAAGTACAAAAATTACAATAATACTGATTAATAAGATAACTAATACATTTAATGAAGATGACGATCAAGGTGAAAATAAATGTAATCTATTCCTTTAATCATGATTTAAAATGACCTGCATTTGACCACAATATCTTCCATGCTGTCTTTGAAAAGTGTTTCCCAATATGCCATTAAACTACAGTAAAACTTGACTACAGCGGGGCTTTTGGATCCGGAAGAAAAATACAGTTGTAAGCAAGCTCCTGTTATAGTCATGCCGAGGAAACTTCCAAAAAATCCAATTTTTACCACTTATTACCTTTCTTTAAAAAAATGCAATTAACATGACCCATGGGCTTTTAAATAGGATGATAGTTTCTTCTTTTTTCTTTTTGGCTCTTGTTCTTTTCTTTGTGTATGGTTACTCACACTCAGAGTCTGAAACTATCTAGACCTCATATTAACAGCCGTCTCCTCTCTCTCGTCAGTTGCATCTCATCATCCGAGGGATGACCAATCTCATTGCTGTATCTTTGACTGCATGGCTGTTGATCAGCCCGTCCCTACTGAATTGGTAATATTATACTACACACTGTATCACGAAAACATGTTCGAACCATTTGCCTAAACCCAGCCTAGGGTCTAGACTGTTGTGCCTAGGTTTCTGAGTGGCCCAGCATAACGCTCTACGGGTTTATTGATAGTTATTTTGGAACTAAAGTTTGCTTCTCTCTCCAGCTGTATCCAAGTTCACACATTCCCATGTCCCAATAAACCCACAGCAAAAGTAATAGGCTTAATATAGTTGAAAAAGAAACCCCAGGATGTACCACTGCATCTATACACGCGCTGTAGCGGGTGCTGTTGAGATATGCACTACTGTATTGATACGGCCCATTTAGCTTAAATTTTAGACATGAAGGGGTAAAAAGCATATAACTCAATTGGCAGGTTTGTTGCCATTCACACAAAAAAGTTTTTAAAAATATAATGATAAGGTGATGAAGTATTTTTTTACTAATGATACTGCAGGATGTTATGTAGATATATATACTTAGAAAAAAATTACCAGGTACTTAAAAACATTCTAAAGACACATGCTACAGAACGTACCTTTTTTTAAAAATTGAGTTTTGGATTTGACTTCCAGCTAGAACTGATTGAAAGACTACATATAATTGACTTCCTGTTGTTTGTCACCAGCACCAAGAAAATCATTGTGCACACAAATTTTAAAGCCTCAATTATTTTAAACGTGTTGGACAGGTTATTCATAGGTAACACAGTTATTGGCTCAAAGAGATTTTACATGTATAACCTAGTGCTTGAAAAATTATTTCAATAGAACATTCTAATGAACTGGTAAACTCTAGATATTCAAAGAATATACAATATAAAGCAATATCTGTCTCTTCTCTAAAACAATAGTGAAAACCCACGTTCTTTCCAAATCGTAAGCCACTGTATTTCATACATAGAAATAGAGCTAAAATGAAGAGAACGAGTGTAGAAACATTTAATCCTATCACAAAAAGTAATGATAAATTCAACGCATGTTCTATATGCCTATAAATCAACAATTTTCCATGTCTCCTAAAATATTAATACTACATGTACACATATCCTGTGTGTCCTAAATTTGTAAAACCCATACATGAAGTCAATACACACACACATACACATACAAACAAACGAGAGGAACCCTCCCCCCCCCCCCCCCCCCCCCCCCGACGACAACATGCCATGCAAAACAAAAAAACAGAAGGCCCCCCCCCCCCCCCCCCCCATGTTGATCTCACAATTCTTCAAAATTCAGTTGAAAATATAGCATGTATAATTCAACCTTAGTTCATGTACTATTATTTCTTCGTTACAATGAATATCACATTGAAAAATAATTACAACATAAAATGACAAATCCTCTAAAAAGACATTATTTTCTGTGTTGTAGTGACAAAGAGAGTAAAATTTAGATTGGAATTCTTACAATTGTTGTTGAAACTATTTATTCAAACAGCATTGTCATGTTTAACAAATCCTGTTAAAAAAAAAAAATACAACTAAAAATGGAACAAAATATATGTACTTACAATTCACATTTAAATATTATCCATTCTAAAAATATCATGACTTTTTTTCTTTCTCTAGTTCATTACATATTTTTCCTCCTAATCCTATTATAATTATAATAGTAATGTATCTCAAAGATGAATTACCTCTGTGTATTCCAGAGAATACTTTACATCTTCTTGTACTGCTCAAAATATCAATCAGTTTTACTTAGAAAAAGCTTTATAAATATTTTATGAACAATTTGGTATGAAGGTTCTTTGTCTCTTGGTTGTGTGCACTCATGAAAGACTCAATTGTAAAGCAAAGTATCATTCTTTCTTATCTACCCACAAGTATCTTATTCACCATGTTTGTTGACCTGCCTCTTCTCAATAGTTGCTTTAAGTTCTTTTTAAATATCCACCACTCACACATAGGTATATGGTTCCTCCAATGGGCCCTCACATAAAGAGCAATGTGTTCTATCTGGCTCGTTTTCCAGAGTACACGCTGGACATGATTTCTTTGATGTGCCTTGCACAAGGCCATTGTTTGCTGGCTCTGATGGAACTCCATTTCCTACTGTAAGAGGCAGCTTCAATCTGCTGGTGGAACACACAGAGCACACTTTATCTGAAGACAAGTTTCTTGTTGTACAGGTGTGGCATTCCCACCCCAAGCCTGACAAGTCCATGCTACGAGCTCCACGATTTCTATGGCTCTGCTGCAATAAGCTGGGAGCAGCGTTGCCCCCGTTTGTAGCGCCTATGTTGTATTTCAAAGAGCTGGACTTTCCAACAACAGCATGTTGACGATCTCTACGCAAGATGGGTCCGGACTGAGAAATCGTTGGAGACATCATGGGCACTGATGAAGAACAGGAGGAAATCACAGATGATTCTTGGAAATTAGCACCTACAGCTCCAGTTGCATGGCATTTGGGATTGGAATTGAGGACTGGAGTGCTGTTGTCACAAGTCTGATGTGGAGAAGTCAACGAGGATGAATAGGCTAAAACTTCTTGGGGCACATGGGCATGACCTTTAGGCCCATAATCTGGCTTCAAAGCCCTCGGTGGTATGGGGGGAGGGCCAGCAGGTGCTGAGTTCACACCATCAGCACAAATGACATTCCTGAAACCTTGCTGTGGTTGCTGATGTAGCATTTGGCTCACATTGGCTAGATTGGGTATAGTTGTTTGACCATTTGTTCCATAAGCAGTATTATAACCTTGATCAGCCAAGGACGGTTGTAGGCTGGAACTTGGAAGCTTGTTATTTACTATGCCTCCTTGTTGAAGCCCAGATTTCATTGACAGGGAAGGGTAGCGAGCACTCATGTCTCGAGAGCTCTTCGACATAGGGTAATCTTTCTCAATGCCTTCATCATAGGATTCACTGATGCTTGCTTTTTGCATTCCCGCCACAGTGGATGCTGGATAAGGATACACACAAGCTGGTGTAAGGGCTGGATTGTGTAAGGCACTGTTTGTGAATGGGTTCTCATTGGTAAACATACCATTTTTATCCCCTTTGTGAAGCATTTGCAACTGGTGATATTGCTCCCATTCTTCTGAATCCACCTGCCCATTTTTGGATGAAATAGTGTCAATATTCTGGGGTGTGTAAGGCAGTTGGCCAACAGCTTGCAGACTTCGTAAAATATGTTCCTCCACTGTACCCTCAAAATGGTCAGGCTGCCTTTCTATCCTGCGGTTACGTAAATCAATCATTGGGTCCATTGTCTCTTCTGGAGGCAAAAATCTCATAGTAGATGCTCTCTCAATGGGCTCTCGCTTTGGAATATGAGGCACCCCTGAGGAACAGGATAAGGGCAGGTGTACTTTAGTCTTGTCCACACCAACATACGGTTGAAGATTCACCTGTAACCCAGTTGACATATTTGGTCTGCCTCTTGAGCGATCACCGTACAGAATTTCTGTGGCGGCTTGATCAAGGCTCACTGATAGTCCTTTGACCACCTAAAAGAGAGAAAAAATGATAAGTTCCTTAAAAAATTGGCATATCTGGACCCACAGGCAATTGATTTTTTTCTTTGCCATAACAGGACTTCTTTAATTCAAAAGGTGTTTATGAAGACGAAGAAGTTTGTTTTTCACTAGAAACAAATACCCCCCGCCCCAAAAAACAACAACAACCATTAAACAAAACAACTGTTATTTGAAATACACACTCACCAATATGGAATTGACTGATAAGAAGTATTTGCAGAACTGAAAATTAGACCTAATATGTATAAATTACAATGATATGTTGTTTGAAAGAAGACGCCAATAATGGAAAAGTTTTGCCAAATTGGATTTCATGCAGATCTATAGAGACCTACAATGATGATATGCATAAGTAATGCATAGCACATGTATAGCACACTGTAATGCAATGACATTCTCATCAGTGCAACCTTTTCATAATGATCAGGTGGTTTTTTTCTCCCCTCTGAAGAGAATTTAAAAATTCTAGCAGCCACAGAACTTTTACTGTGACTTCCTTCAAGGTTAATGGGAATAACTTGGAAAAAAAACACATGATTGTTTGAATCTTTAAACAATGCAGTGCTGAGTTCTTTATTTTTTTATATTTAATTCTTAAATTAATAAAGATTTTCATGGGGTCTTTTGATTTTGAACTATTTTCATAGATTAAACCATGTAAGAGAAGAAACAGAATGATATTTATTATATTCTTAGCAGCTTTACCTCGATTGGATTTTTTAAAGTAAAAAAAACAACAAACCAAATACATTTCAGCATTCTGTTCACTCTGTCAATGACTTAGGTGTTTTTATAATGAGTTCTATAGTTTAATTTATTAAAAAATAATAATAATAAAACCCTTCAATCCATGGAAAATAAAATCTCTTTGAGACTCATTCTTCAATGAGTCTAAAATGATGTCTTCATTGCAGGACCCATTCTTCAATGAGTCTTTAAAATGATGTCTTCATTGTTAGTGTAAATTTATAGCTAAATGTAAAGCACATGTTATTTCCTTTACGTGGAAAAACCAAATTAGCATAGCAAGGTCCATGCCCATATTTAAGCCTATGAAACCTTTATTTTTGTGCTGTTAATGGTAAACCATGTTGACATTTTGTAATAGCATTGTGATCTCCTTACTTTATCAAATGCCATCTGTAGGTTAAGCCTGCAGTCTCAAATGGGCCAGTAGTTTGTCTGAGGGTTCAAAAACACTGAGTTCATTTTCTTTACCTCGTAATGCTCTGTAATGATCTGAATCTGTTCTCTGCACAAACGGTTGTCAAAGGCTAACAAGAGTGCATTTTCTACTTCAACTGGATGCTCCAATATCAGAATTTGTTTGTCCAACTGAAGGGAATAACCCGCTTGCTGGAAGATTGACTCTGCTTCAGGCAAGGCACTCTTGATCCGGGTACGATAAAAGCCTCCATAAAGCTGAAAGTTAAAAATTAAAACAACACATGTTACCCCTTTGCAGCATTATAGATGTACCAAACACACCCAACATTTTTTTTAATTTATCTGTTTTATAAATCTACCATTTTTCATGAATGTGCTCTTGCATGCTGTAAACATCGAATCTCATTTTACCACCACTTTTTTTAGCGCGAGCTGTAAAAGTTAGTTATTCTTTTTTTATATGTAATATTTACACGTGAAAAGTTATGAGCACACACAAAAAAAAAAATATTTAAAAAATAATGGATATGGAAAATGTGTTGCAAAGAAGTGGCTAAAGGTTTAGTCGATATTCTAGCTAACTTTTCTAGAAAAAAAACATATATGGAAAGTTTAGACAAACCAGTAGGTAGTATGATTGAATGCTAGCTAATTTAGTTCAATTGTTAAGTCAACCTTTACCTGTCTGGCATAGAGTAAAAGAAAACTCAGTAAATTCATTTTGATGATTGAACAAAAAATTCATTTTGATGATTGAGTAATCTGAAAGAGACTGATATTACCTTAATTTTTTTGAATTCACGCTTCCAAGGTTGCTCTACCAATTGGAGAAAATATTTTTCAAGGCTTTCATATGCTTTTGCCAAGGCTGTTAAATCTGAAGTTGCTTTGATGTGGATTTTCAAAGCTCTTTCAAACATATTTAGATAGTCTGGAGTTTGAAACAGTATCACTGAGGGCACCTGAGGACAAAAACGTAATGGCCAAGTATTTAGTCTTGTTTTTGTGTAGATAGCTAGCAATAATGTTGTATGTTTCAGGCTGGTTTAATGGAAATACAAAATTAACCACATCCAATACAACTTTGTTATAATAATTAAATAAGGTGCTATCAACTTGATTTGGACCAAAAAGGTGACTTTGCGTCTACAGTATATAAATTTCCATTCCTTTTTTTTTTTTAATTGATAGATTCAATGATGAATTTTTAAATTGATATCTTAAATAACTTAGTATCAATTTTTTTAGGAATGAAATTTGCAGCAAAGTAGACATTCAAGAGTATAAATACACATATCCATCCCTAATGTCTTTTGCACTACCAATAGGTACTATTCAACAAACCGCCAGAATATATATATATATATATATATATATATATATATATACACATATCAAGCATGACTGTGATATATCCAAATTTTTACTTTTCTGGATAGCAGCATCATATCATTCTTTGTTTCAGCCTTTGACAGCTTTTTTTTTATAAATGCCCTGTGCTAGTTAAAAGCAATCGTTAAAAAATGAAGCTTTAACAAAAGTCAACTTTAAACTCATTATCCCTGTATGCAGTATAGAACAGCTGAGTACGTATTTCAAGCACTTAGTACAGGCTTTTATTGTAGAGCACACCAAAAAAAAAAAAAAAGTATTTTTCAAGTTACCCCTATTGCTCTATTATTCCCTTGCTAAAGATTGTTACTGTGGCTAAAATGATCATAAAATAAAACTAAAAGTCTTTTAAAACAGATTCCTGTGACTTTCAAACTTTAAAGTTGAATTTCCTAAAAATGTATTTATAGTCTGTGACTACCGTCCTTTCCCCCCCAGTGTTCTTCATATATATTTTTTAAGATATGCGTAATGGTCATGAGTTAATAGTGAGTTAAGAAAATATATGTGTAAAAAAAGGTATTAGAAATGAAAATTTAGGTTCTGAGGTCTGTTTAAAAAACATATTTTCCTACCTCCTTGATGGCAATCTCAATGAGTCGCTGAATCTTAGAATCCAGCTGGTAAGTATGTTGGTCACTGAGAAATGCAAGGCCTTGTTGCTGGTACCGCTGCTTGTATAACAAGCGAACTTGTTGAAGAGCCTCCATCACATTCGCAGTAGAGAAAGCTTGAACTTGAACCTTGTTCTAAACCTACATACTTTTCTTCTTTCATACGCACACACAAACTTGTAAATGTCTTGCCACTATTTAGGTAACATACTACTTGCCATTACTACTAACACTAAATATATTAAAATTATTACTCTTTGTCCACTGAAAGAGCATGAATGCATGCTCTTTGCTCTGGTTGTAATAACATAAGACTATGAGGTTTAATTCGTACAGCCTTCATTGTTTTTTGCCTGGGGAAAAAAGACAAAGACTCATGTCAAACAAAAATCAAATTACATGTATACACTAGTTTTCTAAGTAAAATTTAATGATTAAAATGGTAACTTATTGTTGTCTAGGAACTAAAAAAAAAACAATCTTAAAACACTTCCTCTATCGAAATTTATTATTAAAAAAAAACCAAGTAAGTTTTTCTTTCTTTTCTTTCTTTTGTTGTTTTTTTTTCTTTTAAACAATTCCTGCATGGGTTTACCCATCATGAAAGATTAAAAAAAAGAAAGAAAACAATGGCCCTTGAAGACATGAACAATATTTTCAGAAAGTATTTATTTTTTGTTACTTAAGACAGTCAGAGGTCGACTTGAATTTGTCTAGCTGAGCAACTCATTAGTCCCTGGCTATTGCACAAAGTTCACAGACAGGGAATTGAAGATCACATCATAAACCCCTAAAAAGTGAAAGAGGTATGGTATGTTTCAGGGATGATCTAATAATAGAAGTAGATATATATCAGAGGGTGTGGTAGCAGCTGTTTATTGCTTTCTGCAATGACAATCATCCCCAGTGCATGTACAGTGAGCTATCTAGATGAATTTTCTCATCCCCCCTACACCTGTGGGTTAAAGGGCTTTAGGGTGCTCATGAATGTGCAAAATTGTATATGGAACAGAGTCTTCCAAAATGATTGGAACCAATCTAGATATTTATAGGTTTTAAATGATGTCACTCATATTATGATTTATCATTTAGTTCCCACCAACAGCAGCACACATTTTATTATAAACGTATTTTTGATTTTATAAACTATTTTTTCTTTAGATCTAGTTTTCCACTTAATTATAATCAAATAAAATTGAGCATTTTTGTATGGACTTAAAAATGGCTTGAATCTCCCTGACCCTTTTTAGGAAAAGCATCTACTCTGCATCCATACATGTAAAAAATATTAAAGGTAGATCTTTTTATGGAAACTGCATAAAGTGAGTTTTCATGTGCAAAACCAAACAGAAAATATTATGAATAATGAAATTTTTTTTTTTCAGTTACAACGATTAAATTTAAGAGTTATTTGATAAATAAGTTTTCTATTTTAAATCATACCAGGGTATGAAACAGCTACAGATGAATTAAAATCAACTCATTCCATTCAGAACCAGAATGGGCCCTATATTGCAAAGTGAACATAACAAAGAGAAATGTTTTTATAAATAAAACATTTACAACAAAGAAAAGAGCACTAGACCCAGGGGTACAACATCGACTTCCGACACAGGAGATCCGTGGATCCAGCCCTGGCGATTTCGTCCTCTACTGGTTGAGTTAGTGTCAGTTTAATGTGATGGGCTCAGACAGGTGTCATGGTCTCCCCGCCCTGTCTCATGTGTGGCAGTACATAAAATTGTCAGACGACAGTCTTGGGGTCCGTTCACAATATAGCCTATATATGCCTATAGGCTGACGTTAGACGTTAAAACAACTCTACAGCATTGGGTCTTGTGGAGAGCTACATACGCACTATAGCGTTTCAGCCTCTCTATAAGTCTATTGTATACAGGTTTCTCATTTGTCAAAATTTTGCAATACACGCTACAATCTAGTCTAGAAATCTAGCTCCTTGTTCAAATTTTGATGCTATACATTTTATAATAACATTGTTCAAATCAAATCTAATTCTTTGGTCCATCTAATACCTGTAGATCATCTTTCTCCTAAGACAGAAACAATATAATCTAGGCCTATAGTTCATATAGACTGAACCTTTCAATGTGCCACTGCTGGTAATTTTAAATACAAAATAAATAGAGCTATGAAAATAAACAAAATGTCCCAACCCAAGCAATAGAATAGGCCTAAAAATGATTCTAAATAACATATGGAGGTCTAGAGCTTCTAGGGCCTACCCATTTTAAGTTTCGTCAAGGCTAAACCTCCTTCTAAACAGATGAGATCATGATCCACTTGAAATGATGAATTCTAACTGGCTGAATCATTGAATGCCCCAGATGAAAATAAAAATTGCTCTGTTGGGATCTCATGTTTATGCGTCTAGATCTAGAGGAGATTTATAGATTACTTACCAAAAAGATAATATAATAATTATCCCATAATAAAGATTCCTGACTAAATCTGATCTAATCTAGATCTAGGTTTGAGTTGAAGTGTATAGACTTATAATAAGTACAAATGTTCCCGTATTGTTGGCTCATACAGTCATCACAGATGGGGTAGATTTGGAAGGCCTAGTTAGGACTTAGGAGTAGGACCGGATTCGGGGAATCCCCCTTCCCACAATCACTACCTGTGTGTGCTGTAAGCACAGGATACAACTTGCTTACACTAACCTTACAGTGTAAAACAGTGCTTGCTGTAACTGCGTATTTTAGACAAGGTATTTTGCCAAGCCTTTTTTAGTGTCACAATGACTGTGTTGTGGTCGTCTTGGTTTTCCATTTTTGTCCCACTTCTCAAGTTCAATCTTATCACTTCACGAAGACAAGCAAACACATAAACACATTATATGCCATACCAGTATTGAGGGCCATTCTTGGAAGAGTGATGATTACATAAAAGAAATTAATCCACTCTAAATAATTTTCAAGCCAGAACAAACTGATTTCCAAGCCACTTACAATGAGTAAAAAATAAATATATATTTAGGGGACAAATGTAACGGATCATGGATAAAGAGATATTTTTAGAAGTGTAACAAAATCCCACCTTAGTAGGGTGCAATGAATTATTGAAATCACAAATTTAAAGAAAAGATGGGCAGAGGGCGTCATGGTACGGACGGGAATTCATTGTCGTTAGAATAGAGATGGTAGCGAGAAAAAGATATACAGATAGAAAGATAGATAGATAGATAGATAGATAGATAGATAGATAGATAGATAGATAGATAGATAGATAGATAGATAGATAGATAGATAGATAGATAGATAGATAGATAGATAGATAGATAGATAGATAGATAGAGAGATAGAGAGAGAGATAGATAGAGAAAGAGAGGAGGAGAGATTGAAAAAAGAAGAGAGGTAGAGTAAGGCAGAAGGAAACAAACAACAACAGAGAAGGAGGGGGTGAGTAAGAGAGAAAAGAGGAAAAACAAGAGAGCTAGAGATAGATTATGATGAAGAAAAAATACGGGGGAGAGAGAAATAAGTGATTTAAAAAGAACAGAGAGAGAGAGAGAGAGAGAGAGAGAGAGAGAGAGAGAAAAAGAGAGAGAGAGACATAGAGAGAGAGAGTATGCAGCATCTCTAATTGGAGCCATGCTCTCCTTGCTAGAGGTAACTAAGAAAACAAATCGCTATTAATAGAAATCTGTGCGCATGACATAATAGTCTTTTCCAACACCGACTCCGCTCACCCTACCTAGTGCACGTGCACTAAACGTTTTGGTACAATATTGACAGGTGTTGAGTAGGGATGTACAAACATCTTCATCATTACCTAAAAACATCTGCAGCGACGGCAACAATATTATTGTTGGGAACAGCAGCAACAACAACTGAAAGAGCAGCAGCGGTAAAGGTATAGGTAGAAAATAGGGGGAAGGGAAAAAGAGGGGTCTTTTGGATATTGTGGAGGATATTGAAAGGAAAGATGTGAGGGGGGGTGGGGGGAGAGACTGACATACAGACAGAGAGATATAGACACAGAGAGTTAGATCATCATAAAAACAACAATAAAAATATGCATACCATTCTCAATTAAAGTCAATGTCTTCAAAGATTATATTTATGTGACATACAAATTATCTGTACAATTTAAAATTATCAAATGTAACACAGTGTAGCAGTATAATAACTGAAGCGATAGTACATTTCAAAACAAGAATATCCTTGACGGTTGCAACATTGTCAGGCTACAAATGTGATGCTATGACACTTATTTGTGGCAGATAGCCTCATCAGATCTTGCCGTCTGGAATTTTGGATCCAGACCTTGCACCTAATGGAATAAACATATCTTCTGTCAAAATTTGCTACTATAAGAAATAAGAAGCAAATAAAACTATAACAACTTATTTTTTAATTTTATGATTCAATGGCATCAAAACGTGAAAATCTAAACACACACGTTGAAAATCAACTAGAAACTAAACCACCCTACACTGCAATGCTGCATTAGAGTAAAAATTTACCCAGCATCAAATGCCATAAAGTACACTCCTATATAAGCAGGTCTAAAATATTTACATTCTTTTAAATTTAAAATGGGAGACAGGATCTGTTTTATAAACTACAGACAATAAAATTAATGTCATTTGCCATGATTTGGCTCTAAGCTTATCAATCTACACTACCGTAGATCTAGCTAATGAAACGGGAAACTAGATGTAAAATAAGGAGCACATAATCTTACCTTTCTTCGTCTTGTGGGAATTTATAATACGAAAGCTTTTTTTCTTTGCAATGAGGCTTGTTTCGACTTTTAGTGCAGTTTATTGCACCACAAAAATCACCCGAACATTGTTTTTTCGTCGACATTTTCCAACTTTGTTTACATCGGTTGCTGCGGATTGACCCGTATTTTACCAAGGGACATCACTCTTAGAAATCCTCACCTAATTTCACGAGTAGAATATCTTTCCTTCAATTATCTTTGTTTTTTTATTTTTTTTTTTTTTTTTTTTTTTTATTTTTTTTAATCTTTCTTCCCACAATCACTACCTGTGTGTGCTGTAAGCACTAACCTTACAGTGTAAAACAGTGCTTGCTGTAACTGCGTATTTTAGACAAGGTATTTTGCCAAGCCTTTTTTTAGTGTGTCACAATGACTGTGTTGTGGTCGTCTTGGTTTTCCATTTTTGTCCCACTTCTCAAGTTCAATCTTATCACTTCACGAAGACAAGCAAACACATAAACACATTATATGCCATACCAGTATTGAGGGCCATTCTTGGAAGAGTGATGATTACATAAAAGAAATTAATCCACTCTAAATAATTTTCAAGCCAGAACAAACTGATTTCCAAGCCACTTACAATGAGTAAAAAATAAATATATATTTAGGGGACAAATGTAACGGATCATGGATAAAGAGATATTTTTAGAAGTGTAACAAAATCCCACCTTAGTAATAGTATGGTGCATTGGCGAAAATAGAAGGTGAAAGGAGCAAAATTGGAAAACAAAACGACAATGGGGTTGGAAATTTACGTGGAAGATTGTTCAATAAATAGCCTATGTCGTAAGTGATTGTGAATGTTAACCCCCCCCCCCCCCCAAAAAAAAAAAAACAAAAACAAAAAACACACAACAAAAAACGTTACTTCTCTAGCGGAAGTCTTTCGCTAGGAGAGAGGAAAGGGGAGATTTTCATTGTGGTGAGAGAGGGAGATAGATAAATGGAGAGAGTGAGGAAGAGGCAGCGACAGCTACACAGAAAGATCGAGAGAGACAGAGGGAGGGTGATATATTATATATACAGACATGACTTGTATGTTATAAAGAGAGTGTGTGGTGTGTGTCAGAGAGAGAGAGAGAGAGAGAAGTGGTCTTTAAAAAAGACAATATTGCACAAAAATAGTTCCAGTTTGTTGGAAGTGATCAAAGATGTTCAGCCTGCAGAGAAACGTCATAGATACCGTTTGGGCGCTTTGTCGTAAGTACAAAGTTGCGGTAGCTTACGACTTCTAAGCCTTCTTGTTCGAGTATTCTCACAGTGAGTTGTAGAATACCGCGACGCTCTACAAACGACATAATTGATTGTCTTCTAGTTATTTCTAGGCTACTGTGGTGAATTCACATTCGTTATACAAACGAACAATCTTTAATTGTCAAAATACATGTAAAGCTGGATTGTACTAAATAATAATCTGTTATTGCTCTTTTGTATGCTTGTTCTTGTTATTTCTTTCCTTGTTGGTGTCAGTATTTGTGCTGTTTATAAAATTACTATGTGTCCTCTAGTTCTTGTTTTATTTTGACATCAACACTGTAAACCGTTCTTAATTAAGATTCACATTTCTATTATCTGAAATTTTCAAAATACACGCGAAGCTAGATTATAGAAGAATATAATTATTATATGTTTTGTAATCAAGTATGCGTGTTCTTGTTATTTCTTTTTTTTTTCTCGTTTTCTTTTTCAATAATTAATATGTTCTTAATTATTTATACCACTCTCCCTCTCCTTATTCCTCTTGTTTCCTTTCGACATGTACAAGTACTAAAACTCTGTTGCACGCTTGGCCAAAAGCGGTTTTAATAGGGGAGTCTCTTTGCTTAGAAGTCATGGTTGTTTTTTTTTTGTTTTTTTTTTGTTTGTTGTTTCCGTTGTTTTTTCATTCACATTCCCAATTTATCCTAAAAACATTGTTTTGTATCTTCTGTTTACAAAAGTTTGAATTTTTAACATCCGGGAATTGTTGCTGTGACAACGATGTAAGGCAGTCTTTGCTGATCAAAACAAACTACCGCTTCCTCTCAGGGTTAACCTAGAAGCAGTAAAGATGGTGAGTCTTTTAATATGGGAATATTGGAACTATTTAATTATTGAAGTAGTGTTGTGATTTTAAACCCAATACTCTCATCCTTCTTTTCTACAGCAGATATGTCTATTTTTCACCAACTAAATGTAGTTTAACCAATTCTCGATAGTACACATCCCCGCTGTATCCTACTACTACCACTAAGTACTGCTACTGCTACTACTATCAATACAGCTGCTTCTATACTGGATCCATGATGTGTAATTTAAAAGATTTGAAATGGTCTTTTATTTTAAAAAATTGTATTTGCTTACAAATTGCGATTCAAACCCTTGATTTTTAAAACCCTAATTGTATGTAAATCTCTGTATCCTGGGGTCTCTGAGTAATACATTCAAGGAAAGATACATACAATTTCAAAGAAAATTTCCATTGTATGCCTTTTAGTTCAATTAAAAACAGCACTTCGGGTCATTTTTCATCCTGTAATTGTAAACATGATTGGATTGTGTTCAAAATATTGACAGTGCAATGTGTGATTCAAGTTTATTTGTTTTCAGTTACTGCAGAAAAAATAACCAAAACGTGCACTATAACAATCATATTTCATATTTCACTAAACACATGGACAAAAATAAGTTATTTTTAACTAATTTTTAAATTTCAGCCTCCCAAAAAGAAAAGTGGGAAGAAGGGTAAAAAGGGAAAGAAATCAGCAAAGGGACCACCCGTCATAGATGGCATCCCCACAGAGGAAATGTCCAAAGAACAGGTATGTGTTATGCTTTACTTTACTACTTTACTATGACTAGTATGAGTATGACTGCCAAATACTGAAGTTCTTTGGTTTCTGAAATATATTTCAACAAAATGAAACCTTTTGTTGCATAAAATGTTGGCTGCAATGTCTGAATTGCATTTCTTGCTGAGTGTTGACCATGTCATAGCTTTAATATCCTTGAAATTCATGGGTATGTGTAAAACTTGTGTTACAAACCCAACAGGTGCTGACATACAGGTGGGTTTTGCCCATTTTCCATCAGCACAAGTTAAGGGAGGCATGGCCAGATCTAGTAGTAGCTCTGTGCACAGTTCGTTGTAATCTTTTTGGCAGTTAATGCATACTATCTATGTTGTAGCTTTATGTGGGGTCTCAGCCTACTTCGATGACCTTTTAGTTATATCTTAAATTATTGCCCTAAAATGTTTGTGTTAAAATTAAGTTTAGACTGAGCTGCAACCTCAATTGTACTTTGTTGAATGAAACTTATTCTTACAATTTTTTATTTTTTATCTCTTGGTAAAGGTTATGTTGAAGATTAAGTATTTGAAGTTATTGATTTTTTTTTTTAATCAGTGTATTAAGTTATTGTATAATCATGTGTTCAGTGAGATTATAATACTTATAAAGTCTCGATGTGTTTTGTTTTATGTTACTTAAATGTTTTAAACCATATCCAGTTAAACGGAATTCATTAATATTTCTACCTTCAAATCAGTTGGAAGAGCACATCCAACGTTTACGAGAGGAACTTGAAAGAGAAAGAGAAGAAAGAAACTACTTTCAGTTGGAAAGGGACAAAGTCAACACTTTTTGGGAGATTACAAAGCGGCAACTTGAGGAAAAGAAAGCTGAACTTCGCAATAAAGACAGAGAAATGGAAGATGCAGAAGAAAGACACCAGATTGAAATAAAGGCAACTATTAATTTTTATTTTTCAGTGCAGTTACCTTTTTTATATACCTGTTAGAAAAGATTAAGGACTTAAAGTATCTGAAAATATAACAGGGACTTTAACCTCATGATTCTTGTTTCCAAGTTCAAACCTGGACCAGGATAATAATTAATATGTGATCACAGACGACTACAGAATGAAATAAAAGTTGTAGTTAAAAATATCTCTTTTTTCATAATTGAATTAAAAATATTCTGTATTAATGTAGTTGTCAATTTTGTAGAAAAAAATCTGTAAACATAATTTACCTTTTGTTTCAGGTGATTGATTTGTACCGTTTTCTTTTTTAAATTTTTTGTTGTTCTTTCCTTATGTAGGTGTATAAGCAAAAAGTAAAGCATCTTCTCTATGAGCACCAAAACAACATATCAGAGCTCAAAGCGGAAGGTGCAGTTGCTCTTAAACTATCTCAAGACAACCACAATTCATCGGAAATGGATCTCAGGAAAGACAAGAGAGCTCTCAAGGTGGAGCTTAAGGAACAGGAGCTGGCACATGAAGATGTCATCAAGAACCTGAAGAAGGTAAATGGTCTGGACACACTTGAAGTTAGACTTTCAAAGTTTGTCCGTCCTTAATAGCAGTGTGCTTTGCTTTGAAAATAAGTTGATTAATCATTGCTAAAATATGCTACTCCTCAAAAATGTTAAAAAATAAAAGACAAAGAACAATATATAGCTCATTTGTTTTTTGCCTAATAAAATATGAATACTCTTTTAACCAGAAAAATGATGAAAACATGACCTCTCTTCGGAGTACCTTTGAGCGACAAGCAAAAGAAATTGAAACAAAGTATGAGAAGAAGATGCGAGCATTGAGGGATGAACTGGATTTGCGCAGGAAGACAGAGATTCATGAAATTGAAGAAAGAAAGAATGGCCAGATTAACACTTTGATGAAGAACCATGAGAAAGCTTTTAGCGACATCAAGAATTACTATAATGACATCACTCTTAATAACTTGGCCTTGATAAACACTTTGAAGGTGAGCTCTTAAAAAAACAAAAAGAAAAAAAAGTAAATATTATTGGCAATATTTTTTTTATAACTAGTGCAAATTATTAAAAAGTGAAATGAAATATTTTTGAATAAAAAAGACATGTTTTTTAATTTTTTTTATAGACTTTTTAATATTTACAAAATTGTGTCAAACAGGATTTTTTTTTTCTTTTTTCGGTGGCTTGATTTTTATTACTTAAAAAAAAATTTTTTTGGATAAAGTAGAATTTGACCGATAAATATTTAATTTTTATTTAGTTTAATAGTGACTAAGAAAATTATCTTTTTTGATATATACATAAAATGAAAAGAGATTAGAAGGGTTATTGTTGTGTTAACTCGATAAAGCGCATCCCTGTTGCAGGTCAATTTGTTTAATAGTTATAATTCATGTAGATTCGGACAGAATATCTTGTCAACTTGAACTGTAGTTGTTGTTGAGTTGGTTTAAAGTCCAACATCAGCACTATATAGGCTATATTGTGGACGGATCCCAAGACTGACGTTTGACAATTTTATGTGCTGCCACATATGAGAGAGGGCGGGGATACCATAACTCCTGTCTCAGCCGATCACATTAAACTGACACCAACCCAACCTGTAGGGAGCGCAATCGCCAGGGCTTGAATCGGGACCTTTTGCGTCTGAAGCCGATATTCTACCCCAGGACTAACGCGCGCCCCTCAACTTTAACAATATAATGAATATAAAAATTCTTTGTAGAAATGCAATAATTTAACTTAATGAATAAAAACCCTGCCTGAGGGTTAAGAATACAACTCAAGAATCTACATTATCTAAATCAGTACTTTACAATATATCTAGGTCTATAATGGACACAAACAAGAGCAAAATAACAGCACTCATTGCGCCAAGATATTACAAAATGATCAACACTCCTTTTTCTACAAAAAAAAAAATCACTCATCACAAATCATACATTGCGTTCCGCTCTTATATACGCAAGACACAGATCCAGAAATGACTAGACCCTTCCTGAAGTTTCTAGAAAAAATCCAGCTTCTAGTTTACATAACTATTCATTAACACTACTCACCTCCCTCTCTTTTATTTTACAGGAACAAGTTGAAGAAATGAAGAAGAAAGAAGAGAGGATGGAGAAGCAGATGGCTGAGGTTATAGCCGAGAACAAGCGTTTGACTGAACCGCTACAGAAGGCTAGAGAGGAGGTTGAGGACCTCAGACGGCAGCTCACAAATTATGAGAAGGACAAAGAGATGCTCAGGGTAAGGCAGTGTCGCAATCTACTAAAAAAAAAAATATTGGAAGTCAATATTTTTTTCATTATTGTACTCAAAATATCTAGCTTCAATCACCATTTATATTTGTATCACTCACTAATGACAAAGTCAATAACTATGTAATAGCTGAATTATTCAAATTTCATTGCTAACAACTCTATAAATCTAAATATGCAGCCTGTCAAGCTATATAAATATCACCTACTTTTAAGACGTACTTTGCATTTTAAGGACTTTTATGGTTTGTCACATTTTTAGTGTAATCAGGCATTGATAAAAAAAAATTATGTGCTGCTGTTGGAACTAACAGAAATAACAAAAAGCAACTTTATCTTGGAATTCTTATAATCTGTGATCATCATCATCCAGATGTGTTGATCATTAATATTCTCCTATGAAGACAGAAAGTTGTCTACGTTGAAATTTTTTTTATATCTAGTTATTTTCTCATTTTTTTTATAAACTATCATGGAACAAAGGCCAGTTTAATTTTTATTTTTGTTCGCTAAAAGAAAATTGCCCTGTCAGGTTTCAAGATATAGTGGTTAAAATTATAAGGAAAAACTGTAATCAGAAGGGTTATAATTTGATTGGTACATGTCTATTACTTACTTTTTAAAAAATACTACACTTACATTTAATAGCCTGTCCATCTGTGTAACCAGCAATAGACTGAAAAGGGAAGTGTAGTGAACTTGTAGGATATCACAATTTTGGATAATCGAAGAAATGCAGAAGCATCTGATCAAGCATACTTTTTCCTTCCACTTTATATATGCCTATATGTATTCACTTTTGTTAATTTTTTTTATGAGTTTGAATAAAGTTTAAAGGCGAGCAACATTGCTTCATAATTAAAATGTTTTGTATTATTCTTGGAATTCTTTTGCTTTATCTTACAGATGAACAAAGCGCGCCTCAAATTGTTGACAGAAGACTTTAAGGCTCTTAAATGGGAACATGAAGTTCTTGAACAGAGATTCCATAAGGTAGGGCCTAAATTTTTTAACACTTTAAAAACACTTTGTTTTTTTTTTTGTTTTTAAACATTTACATTGCATTCATCAAACATATTTTCTCCAAAAAAAATATGTCAGTCACTGCAACTTTTATTCTTTGAATTAAAGTCTACGACTTGAAGTTCAGCTTTTGCATGTAATGAGATGTCATGTTAGTCAGGTATTCATTTGGTTTATTTGTTACGTAGTTCTGAAACTCCTTAAAAAAAAAAATAAAAAATAAATTACCTTTTTCTTTTTAAACCATTAGACTTTGATATCTTTTTTCAATGTTTTTTTTCGCGCAATTATGATGATCATTACAAAAATAAAGTGATAATGATGGTGCAGTTTATAATTATAGTTTTTCCAAAGACCATCACAAAGATAATAAAGAGGCTTTTTTTGGTCATGCTGATTAAACTTGCTCATTTGAGGCATATTCATCAGCCTCTGGATAACCAATATTTCTTGTGTGGTTCTTATTGTTTTATTATCTTTTTTCTATTGTGCATGTAGACTCAAGAAGAAAGGGATGAGCTGTATCGCAAATTTATCAAAGCCATCCACGAGGTCCAGCAAAAGTCAAACTTCAAAAATCTTCTGCTGGAAAAGAAACTGTCAGCTCTTGCAGATACATTGGAAAAGAAAGAGGCCCAGCTCAACGAGGTGCTCTCTGCTTCCAACCTGGACCCCACAGCTCTCACTGTAGTCACAAGGAAGCTGGAGGTGAGGCTAGCTCTTTCACTTGGCTCTATTTCTATCCTGTCCCTCTTCTGCTTCAGTCAGCGCTACATCTTGGCACCCACTTCTTCTCTTACAATGCAGTTTTTGTCCATCTTTCTTTCCTACCCTTCCAATCTTTTCTAGTTCAAAGTTGTAAAAGGTCATTTTACATAATTTTGAAGCACATTTTGTGATGCAAAAGTTGTATTACCCCAAAAATCTACTACCGGTATCCCAAGACAGTGATACACAAAAAAACATGTTTAAATTATGTTTAAAACATTTTGGGGGGTAACGGGTCAACGATCTGCACTCATTGGGTACGTTTTAATTTTTTTTAAACTCAGTTTATCATTGAAATTTTGTCAAATTTTTTTTTCTTCACCAAGGATCTACAAATTGAAAACTGTGATACATTACATTGTACTTCTGTTTGACGTTAAATCCTTTGTTTTTCCAACTCAGGATGTACTTGATTCGAAGAATAGCGCCATCAAAGATCTGCAGTATGAGCTTGCCAGAGTATGCAAGGTATCTACCTGAATTTAAGTATATTAGGGTCATTGCTATAAAGAATTAGGACCCAACTCTTAATTCCCAAATACTCTTTCATAATATAATACAAACTTCACTTTAATAATTTTTTTTTTTTTTCAGTAAAAAAATTCACTGATTATAACCATTTTTAATCCTAAAATTACATTTAGTTTTTAATTGAATTTTACATTGTTTTTTTTTCCATTATTATCAGCTGTGGATTTTTAATTTAAAAGAGTATTTTCATTAACTCTGAACTATGATAATTTATTGATGAAAAAGCATTCTTCAAAATAAATAGACTAAGTTACAAAAAATGTATGACTTATACTAAATAACAAGACTTAAATCCCTTATTTGTTATTTTTGAACAGGCTCACAATGATCTTTTGCGCACATACGAGTCCAAACTGCGTCAATTTGGAATACCCACTGAGGAGCTTGGCTTCAAGCCTCTGGAAAGCACGGTTGGGGGTCAAACCCTCGGCCATGGCCCAGCTGGTTTGGTCTCTGCCCCATCTTAGTTGCCTTAATACAACCTGGCCATCTCTTTTTGTTTCTCAGAATCAATGGGAGAGTTAGTGCTATACCTTATACAAGATATTTCGTAAATTATTTGTAGTGGATAGATTATTCAAGCTTCCATTACATAACGTGTCACTGCTTGGTTGCACTTGCAGTGCGTTTTTAATTGGTAGAACATTTACACAGACTTCAGATAATGAAATTAAGGGATTAATTTGTTATCTTTTTTGTGAGATGAACAGTTTTGCAGTATTTCAATAGTTTGCAATCATTTCTCTTGTTTTGTATGACTTCTCTGCTGTAGTAAATGTATTTACTGAACCAATTTCAATGCTAGATGTTGCATTGACATTTTTGCTAAAAAAAAATTTTATTTAACAGAAATGGTTTTTGCACATCAACATAAGATGGCAAAATCAAATAATTTGAAATCTATAAAAATGAGAAAAACAAATCTTTGTGCCAAAATCAAGGATTCTTCAATTGGGTTTCTTTTTAAGTCATATTTAAACTGAAAAGGTGAAACAGTTCATACAGTTAATTATTAAAGGATTAAAACAAAATTTAGATAGACATTAGCTTGTATTTGCTTAAGAGTTAAAAACCACACCATATGGAAAAAAAATGCCAGCGTTTATCTTGAAATAGAGTAAGCTTTTCAAACATTGTCCAAATTGCTCTTCTTCCCCTTTTTCTTAATCATGAGGTGGGTATGATTATTACTGATATGATTGAAATTATCTGTATTAAAAGATTGAGATTTTCATGTTTGTGAATACAGAGATATGTTATCATATTTTGAATGTTTTACTGGTTCGCACAATTGTGAAAGTTTATTCAGTTATTTTTATTGACTAAAAAGGGAAAGGAAAGTAAAAGAAATTTTTAATTCTTTTAAAATATATTTCCTCGTTAGTATTATTTGATATATGATAACAGGAAAGCAAGGATTTCAGTCTGGCTGTCTTAGTATCAACATGATATGCGTGAACTATTTTAAGAACATGTAGCTCCTTCTCTTTTATAAAATGGAATCCGTCCATCTGTTTATAATCATATATATACATAATATATATACACATGTATATTGTGATAGGGAGACTGTATTGCATTATTTCTTTTTAATTATGCTTTAACATCAATGCAACTGTGATAAAGATTGATTGTGGACAAATGTTTCCTGGACTTTTTGATGTATATACAAATAAATATAAGTTCTGGGGACACCTTGAAGTGTCAATTTGTTGTTGTTGTTTTGTTGTTTTTTTTAATTAAAAATTCTTTTGTTTCAAATTTATATGATGACCTTTTACAACAAGCACACACATCAGATATGTTACAATGGATTATCCAGATAAAGAAAGTAAGTTATTTCTCATTTAGGAACTAATGCTCAATAAGTTAAAATAGGTCAAGTTCTCATAGGTATCTGAAGGAGATTCCATACAATGGCATTTGAGGGAGAATGTATTAAAAATCATGCTTTCTTCGTTTCTGATGGCTATTTTTTATGCCTAATTTGTATAATTTTGCATGTAATTTAGTTTAATTTTGCCCATGTCTTTAATGATTATACCAAATATATCTCCCATTCACTTAATTTTAATTTCAAGTATATGTAATAAACTTTTTACTATAATAACTTATTTATATATAGGCAATTTCTTTCACACCAATGTTTTATTTTAAGCAGATTGTTACTATAATAGTTTCATGGATCAGAAAACAAACCGACCAAAGCTGTGAAAGACAAGTAAGGATCTGTTTCTAGCTGCCTAAACTTTGTTGCTTAGCTGAGGTTTAATGGATTTACTAATTTGTCTTGATGATCCAGTTGTGAAAAAAACAAAAAACTTTTGGTGTAGCCTATATTGGAGTTTTCTTTCTCTATGGAAACCATGTTAATCCACAGTTTTGAAATGCGCAGACTTCAGATAATCCATGAACATTTTTTTTATCTATGGCTGGTTAAAAAAACATTTTGGAATCGGACACATAAATAATTGAAAAAAGAAGGGAGCAATCGAAATAAAACACTTAGAACAGGAGAACAATGCTTCTATTTTATAGAACCTGGTCTCCAGCAAATATTTAAAAAAATTAGATGGACATTTTATTTGGGGCAGAGTCTACGGATCTTCCATCATTGCCATTTTTGGAGTCCCAGATTTTTCTTATAATGCTTGCTATACCTGCAGCATAGAGATAAATAAAAATCTCACAGACAATTGAAGGGTTCCTAGATGAGTGAAGAGAACGATAAAACTTCGGAGGAAAGTTTTTAAAATTTAAGTTGTCTTAAAGTATACAGTTGGAGTTCAACCTATTTATACTACGAGTAGTATGCTATATATCGGCTTAAACTTATTTTTTGGGCTAATTCATTCGTTGGAATTTGTATCTTCATGGAAGTCTTGTTAACCGTAAACAAAAGTTTTGTTTCAAAATTGGAAATGCTCTCTCTTCCTCAGTCTGTCTCCCCGTCTGTTTCCATCTCGCCTCTTCACTTACCCTTTCTCGTTTTTTTCACATCTCCTTTCTTCTATCTCTCCACCTCTCTCTCTACATGTAAATCTATTTTTATCTTGCTCTTTCACTATGATTTTTCATTTTACTCTCTCTCTCTCTCTCTCTCTCTCTCTCTCTCTCTCTTCTCTCTCCATCTATCTTCTCTCTCTTCTTGCTCTATCTATCTATTATCTATCTATCTATCTATCTATTTATCTATCTATCTATCTATCTATCTATCTATCTATCTATCTATCTATCTATCTATCTATCTATCTATCTATCTATCTATCTATCTATCTATCTATCTATCTATCTATCTGTCTATCTATCTATCCTCTATCTAAGGTATCTATCTATCTATCTATCTATCTATCTATCTATCTATCTATCTAATTGTTTATTTTTAAAATACTATTTTAACCTTTGTTATGAAATTATTGCAAGTTATTTATTGATTAGCGATAACACTCACGGTAGCATTATAGAAACGACAATTATATGGGACAGTTTTAGGACTTTTACCACAGACGTATTGTTTCACCATATTGGGCCGATAAATGAATTAAAAATGTATTAGGTATAAAGCGGCCCTGATATCTGTGTTGTCTATTTTGTAGCAGCAGGATATGTAACAATTTGTAATACTTTATTTTTGAAGTACAGTATCCATTGGAAACCTAGAAGAATCCTCAATAAGAGGATGTTTTTCTCCTGATTGGATATTTTAGAATTATGAGTAATGTTTATTTCTTAAATCATCTATTTTAAATTTGAACAGAGATTTAAATTGGACGATTTGTATTTGAAATGTAGTCTGTGCATACCCTGTTGTTTATGATTTATTTATTTCTGGCATTCACAAGAGCACTGAATCCACGGGAGCGTTTCTGATACCATTAATTTCCCATCATGCTTATCATTGAGGGCATGCCCCTACTGTATCTGGAGCTTGCGATGGGACAGCGCATGCGTTAACGCTGTATTTCCGCATGGAACCAAATCTCTCAGAACCAAATACATGTACATCCCTTTCTGAGTTTCTCGTATCATGCACACTCATCGTTTCTATATATTTCAGCTTCTTAATCACTTGGATATACATATTCAACTCCTTCCAAGTGAGTTCACTGCATTGTGGATGTAGAAATCAATGTGATCTTCGAATGGAGTCGGAGGAGGAGAGCGGCGATGGGAGAGGGCTTANGCGAAATTTGGGGGGGAGGGGGGGGGGGGGGGGGAGGAGGGGGGGGGGGGGGGGGGGGGCAAAAAGAGAGGAACGGAAAAGGGAGGGAGGAGGAGGACGAGGTAAAAGGTGAGGCTCAGAGGAAAGAGGAAGAGAAGCGGAATGACAAGGGAACACGGGGGAGGAGAAGAAGGAAGGGAAGTAAGCGGAGAGGGAAGAGAAAGCGTAGGAACAGGAACGAATTATTACGACTAATACGAGGAGTGTGAAAAGGGAGGATGGAGGAAGATGGAGACGACGGATAATTAGACCAATGCTTTTAACATTATTAATAAATGGTTGAATGGCAAATGTTTTGAGATTGAAAATCTTTCTCGTAATCATAACCAAAAGAAAATTGTATGAAAAAATTAAAGAATTTAAAAATAAAGAGAATACAACTGGTGGATGAATAAAAAACAAAAAAGACAAAGTTTTATTAAAATCAAAACAAATATTAAAAAGATAAACAGAATAAGTAGAAGAGATTTTTGATGCAGATAGAACAGACAATCAAATAAAGAACTATCTACAAGGCCAAAACAATTATGGAACATGAAACTAAAAATGATGTCATCAGGAAAAGAGTGTGGCATAGATGGCATAACAACAAAGATGCTTAGAGCTTTAAATAACTTCGGTGTAAAAACTCTAACTGAAATCTGTAATGAAATA
>RQTK01001625.1:0-11912 GCA_003991915.1 Elysia chlorotica
TGATCATCTCTGTGTACTGACCTGCTCATGCCTGTCGCGGATGTTGATCATCTCTGCATTCTGCTGCTTGAGCAGCTGTAGCTCCTTGATGGCGTGCTCAAACTGCTGGAAAAACCAGTCATAGCCCTTGTCTGGAGCCATCCCTGCACCGTTGCTCGCAGACAGCTGGCTGTGTTGCTGCTGCGGCTGCTGCTGCTGCTGTTTGGACTGGTACCGGTGTGACAAGAGGAACGGCGGCTTGTGCTGCTGCTGCTCATACTGCTGCTTGAGGAGTGTTAGACTGGAGCTTGAGGCCCCGTCGCCACCAGTGGGCGTGGTGATCAGTGAGGAAGGGGAGGAGGAAGACGTACGGCCAGGCGATGACACTTGGTCAACGCTCATTGATGACAGTGGGCTAGGGTGCTCACTACGAAATACAAAAAAAAACAATACAAGAGTGTTGGACAGGGTAGAATATTTGTCATTTTCAAGGTATGTTTTTTACTTACAGTACAGGGATGCTACTCAAACCTGGCAAACGTAAAGAGAGAGAGTGGGGGTCAAGGGGGCGACGTCCCCCAGGATCTAAACATTTTCAAAATTTTCTACCATCTAAAGAGGCTTTGAGAATGTCCCTGAGATGATAAATGGTTTCATTTGTTACGGGAAATAGATGTATTACTTTTATAAATACTATTAGATATTTGCCTGTAAACAATACGTAAAACAGATTTTCTCCTTTACCGGCTTCAATTAGACCTATATTACATTGTTTATTGTATATCTATATCCGCCTCAACAGAGTTGATTTTTACTCTTCATCTACTCCAATTGCATCAATCAGAGTTTAACATTTTACCTGTGCAGTGAGTGTCCATTTCATGAAGGAATAAACATGAGTTGTTGTTTTTTAAATTAAAGATTGGAGGAAAACATGCGAATATCACACAGGTAGATCTAGCTTAAGCTAAATTCAGACGTTGATTATGTTTTTTTATATAAAAGTTACCAGACGAGCGTGCATGTTATTTCGCTACCCGAATCATCAATAAGCTTAGAACGGGTTGGACAAGGTTACGGCATTTAATTAGTCAACAGATCTGAGGCAGACCAAACACAGCCTAACAGGAATCAATTTGTCAGAAAAGTTGACGAGGACTGGATGAAGATGGACAGATCCATATTATTCTGAAGAATAAACGATGTCGATCAGATAAACTAGAGGTTAAAATCAGTAACCCGGATGAGATCAACTGCTGAGCCGAAACAGTATTATGCAAATTTAATAAACAATGAAAAGACATAGCATGTCGGTAAACATTTTTCCCTGCTTTTCTTTTCCATACTCACACACTTGATTTAATTTCTTTTTCTACTCGGGCTATAGTTGTGAAATTGACCGTACTTGTATTTTTATCAGAAACAATATTGTTTTGGTGTAAGCGACGGAGTCGTTCAGAAGGCAAATTTTCAGAATTAAAAGCGTATAATTTTCGCTTATAAAAATATGCCAAAGCATGAAAGGTGTAACTTCAGAAATCACGGGTTAACTGCTAGTTGGGTTCGGAGATAAAAAAGCATAAGCCAGTTAGAAAAAAAAATTCTAATGATCCTCGTTACTGTGGACCTAGGCTTTCAGCAAGATGTGTGGGCTGAGAGGCACATAGGATCTGGACGCAAATTTTGTATGGGGAATTCTGGAAATTTTCGGAAAAGTGGTATCCCTGACAGTAGGAAAAGGTCTGACATCATGAATCTGGTTTGCGTCAGATTTACTATTTGCCCAAAATTGATCATAGAAAAAAAGGGGCCTATTAGCATTATTGTACATTTTGCAGAGGCCCGACTCTTCTTAATCTAATAGAACAGCGATGTTGACCTTGTTTAAGCAACAGCTGTAATTGATTCGCAGGAGTAAAGTTTTTAGAGGAAAATACTCCATTCTGAAACTGTGCGTATTTGCCATGCACGGCGCCAGGAAGACCTGAAACAAGAGTGATGGCACGAGGGGAGTGAGGGAAACTCACCTGAAAGTCGGGTAGCTGCTACTCATTGTGCTGTTCGGGTCATACTGATGGGTTGGAATGATCTTGGTCATTTTGTTGAAATCGTTGGAACGAGGATCTGCCAAGGAAAAAACATGTAGAAAAGGTGGCAATCAGCACTAATAAAACAGAAAAAAAATCAATTCGGGAACAATAAGCGATCAAAGTTTGTCAGGGGGGTCGTCCAACCCTCAGCACCTCGGATATAACATTTACAAAGGGTGGCCAACTTGACTGCAGCTCCACAGATTGGGCTGTCTGGCCAGTCCTACACCACATGTGAAACAGCCAACACTCTCATAGGTATGTATGACTGTAGAGATCTGTATACACACAAAGACGTGGTTGGGGTTGTTAGTGCTAACCATTATCACTACCTCAAAGCGTAATGTTTCTTATTCACATATTAATGGCAGCAATATAGAAACTGGTTGTTCAACAGCAATTGTCAGGGCCAGAGAAAATTAACCATATTTAAGATTCATTACATTTTTTCACCACTATGTTCCTATGCTAGATACATTAATTGAAGAGACGGGCAGACAGACAGCAATATACAGGACAAAAATTAGAAGGTTCAAACAAACAAAACAGATTTTAAAATGTGTATGTTCACAATATGGACTATAACAGTAGAATTTCACTTTGATTTCTCATGCAAGCAAAAAATTCCCTGTTTGTTGATTCATAATCATAACACAGACAGACTACACCATTAAAAAAATTATCATAAAGCAGACAGACCATACTATAAAAAAATGATCATTGTATGATATATAAAACATACCATAACATTAAACAAATGATCATTAGACAGTGAGTGAGTGAGTGAGTTTGTTTTACGGCATGTCAGCACGGTAACGGCTATGTTGTGCCCATCATGTCTTCAGACAGTTAATACATTATACTAGTTGCAACGGTGACTCCTTTATCTCTCTGAGTAGCAAAAACATACATGGCCCGGGCATTTCTTAATCCAACCTGTATCGCTCCATCTGTTCAACGGCTGAGTACATGGACATTTCTTAATCCAACCTGTATCGCTCCATCTGTTCAACGGCTGAGTACATGGACATTTCTTAATCCAACCTGTATCGCTCCATCTGTTCAACGGCTGAGTACATGGACATTTCTTAATCCAACCTGTATCGCTCCATCTGTTCAACGGCTGAGTACATGGACATTTCTTAATCCAACCTGTATCGCTCCATCTGTTCAACGGCTGAGTACATGGACATTTCTTAATCCAACCTGTATCGCTCCATCTCTTCAACGGCTGAGTACATGGACATTTCTTAATCCAACCTGTATCGCTCCATCTGTTCAACGGCTGAGTACATGGACATTTCTTAATCCAACCTGTATCGCTCCATCCCAGTTGACCTTCTGTTACACTGTGTGGACACAACACAATCAGGAGAGATGAGTCCACCTTCCATCATGGACTGCAGGAGTCAAGGGTTGAACGATTCCCCATTATTTCACAGTTTGTTTTAGCTTTTATTGACCTGTATTGTACTGTTTTTGGTTTGTTAATGGTTTTGTTTTCAAGAGAGAGAGAGAGAGAGAGAGAGAGAGAGAGAGAGAGAGAGAGAGAGAGAGAGAGAGAGAGAGAGAGAAGATAGCAAAGAGACAAAGAGAGAGAGAGAGAGAGAGAGAGAGAGAGAGAGAGAGAGAGAGAGAGAGACAAAGAGACAAAGAGAGAGACATACCGATCAACAGGTAGACAGACAGAGGGAAAAAGAGAGAGTGAATCCCCTGCCATATGGTCTAATTCCAAAACAATAAAACCTAAGATTTTGTCATATGTCAGATGCATTTTTTAGTGTCTCCAAGCATGGACGAGTTTTTCAATTTAAAAATAAAATTATTTTCAAAGTGTTTGGCAGATGAAAACCAGTATTTTCCTATAAAATTAAAAAACATTTTTTGAGAAACAGACACAAAATAAGGGTTAGTTATCTTGAAACATCTAGTGTCAGAAGTGACCATTCAAACACAGTTAAATAGCTTTTAGGAGAACAGTAAAGTAGATCTAGCTAGTTGAAAGTAAATGCAACAGCCCCAGAGTACATAGAATGTGAAAATAATCCTAACAAAAGGAAACACAGTTTACCTTTCAAGAGGACAGCAATAAAGAAACTCACATGCCTCAGTCAAAGTATATAAAACCCAAAAACTACAGTTTTCATAAGTGCAATGAAACGTTTTGACAAGTGTTGTACCATGTTTAAAGGAGGAAAAGGAGAAAGGAAGAGCAGCCCACCTTGAGCTAGCTGTCCGCGACTTCCGTCCTCTTCAGAGTCAGAAGTTAGGCTCAGTGAAGTTGAACAAAGGTCTAAGGAAACAAAACACTTCTTTCAACATTGATAAAAATGAATTAATAGATTCAAATTTGAATAGGGCTTTTTGTTTTAAACACATTAACTCGACGTTATATGAATATTGCATACAGATATAGGTTCCAATTTATTCAAATTTATTTTTTACCTAAAATTATGGCCCAATCCCATTCTTCTTCATTGATTGAAAAGATAATTGATTACCTAAAATCCATTACATCTCTGTCAACTTCAATGGAATACGACCAACTGTAGACACTTACAACAGCAACAAAAGCAATACAAAAAATTTTGTTTAATCTTTCGTCTTGAAAAAAAAGGAAGAAAAATGTGTCTTCTCTGACCAAATGAAACTAGAAATATTAAGATGCACGATTATAATTTATACTTTTTGCACTAGTAGTTAATTATTCAGAAAATAAGATTTTGAAAGAAGGGATTATAATAAAAAAAAAGAAGCCTTGGCCGTGACTTTTGTAGATAGCATCACTTTGGTTGTGTCATGCATGTTTTCAATCATATGGAAAATTTTCGACAGTGTAGAAGATCCTGCCTTTATTTTTTTCCGTTTTTGTTTAGCTTTTATTTCAAGCTAGGGAGGGAAAAAAAGTTTTTAAAAAAGTTTCATTTTTTAGTTTAGAATTTCTTTTGTTATTATTCAGAGAATTCTAATTTAAAGCCTCTCAAATGGTATTTTGTTTTGCTGTTCAATGTAGATGTATCATCAAAGTTTCTAGTGTCAAAAGTAACTTATAATGAATGTCAATCATTAAGGGATATAAAAACTTGTGTAATGCCACCTGAAAGGCAACTTAAAACTTTCCTTTTGTTTAAAATGTGTGAGATGAAAAAACATCAGGAAAACTGACATTGGTGCATATGAGAAGCCTAAGTAGTGAGCAGCCAGCAGCCTCATCAACGTCCATGAACAACAAAGTTATTTATAGCTCATTCAATACATAAAACCACAGTTCATCTCGCAAAATTCAATCACTACCAGTCAAAAGTCCAGAACAGAAACAGATAGCGCTTACCATGCTTAATGTGGGGTTTAGTGCGTCGCGTTGTAAATGGCGGCTCTACAAAGAGCGAGGTAAGTACATGCTGGTACATCTTCTGCAGCACGAGGTAGAAGCTCTGCAGGGCAGCATTGTCCTTGGCTAGCAGCATGTCCAGCAGACGGCCCGTCTGGGTGGCTTTTGTGGGCAGAGACTTCACCTGGGCCGTCTCGTCGGCCGTCAGAGCCTTGTCCTCGTGCAGCAAGGGGAGTAACTTCTCAGCGTCCAAGGTCTGCTCCAGCTTGCTGCGGTGCAGCTCGATGCGTTCCTTGAACTCCATAGTTGACTTGCCCGGTTCCTCTAAAACTAACTGCACACTATTTCAGCCCTGTGCTAAGCGAGTCACTGCACGCTGTATCCAGTGAAACACTCTTATACATTGTTGCAGAAAATGATCACATCTTCCATCAAATCATTTAGTGCGTGATTTTAAGATGATCCCACATTGTTCTTTCACTGCATTATGGATATTTATCTGGTGAAAATACAAATACTGTAATACATTTTAATCCTTTTTTTTTCCTCAAGTCAATAAAACTTCAATATTATAGACCAGTAGATGAATGGAGATATAGATTATTTTCTTAACAAACCTCTTACATTGTCCATGCCCATTAAGAGGAAGGGTGGGTCCTCAGAGCAATTTTCTTTGTTACATTTTGGATAGTTAAAAATGTAACTATCAGAATCAACACCTTCAAAAGTGAAGAAAACAGCATACTTGAAAAAAAGCTTTTACCATGGTTGCCAAATTGAATTTTATTGGAACTAAAAAAAAGGTGTATGTATACATCTACAATTCTATGCCAAATGATTTGAAACTTGCCAGACATGTGCTGGCACACTATTTTCACAATAAAAGAGCAGATTTGGCTATTCCAAATAGATTTTTTTTGTATTTTTTATTGATTTATATATAATTTATATACCTTTTCTATATCTGTATCAATTATTCAATAAAGGGAAAAATGTTGTTTTTCTTAACAAAACCTAGAATATCTACAAAAACTAATAAAATCACATTTAAAAACCTTTATTATTTTGATCCCTACACAAATCTTTCCTTCATTTGTGCACTTATTATAAATCTCTTGCATTTTATCACTATCTTTGTTGACCCCTTTTCAGACCTATCTATTTGTATGTCTCTCTCTCTTTCTCTGTTATTACCCATGAACATGTGAAAGAAAGATTGATATCCTGAAAAAAATACATCATTTAACAGCTGCGTCAACATCACAGGAAAGTCAATAGACTATGAAGCACTCTTAAACACTAATTTGGACCTTGTTAAATCGCCAAGTTCACTTCTATGCTTTGTCAATGTACCTGTACAATGGCAAAAACGATAAAGCTGGTTGCAGTAATACATTTACTAAGTCAAAGTGGTTCGATAAAGAGTGCCTTGTCACGGCTTGTGTTTAAGAAAAGAGTCGCGAAACATTTGTGTTTATATCGAAAAACTTTTAACCAACAACAAAGTTTAAAAGTATGTTACACTCAGAGGAGATATTTATTTATAAGACTCTTTTGAAAAAAAAAAATTCTTTACTCCTCTTCCAAGAATACCTCATTATGCAATAGCTTGAAGAACTCATCTAATTTCTGGAAGGAGGTCAAATCAATAATACCTCGAAAAGAAATAACAAAAGCTAGACTCTGCACCTCAAGACACTTTTAATGGCTAGATTCTAGATCTAGATGATCTTGATTCTATGCATACAATATTTTCTGAACCATGACAGTATGATGTTCTAGAAATATTAGAATGTTTGATGTCTTTGACTAGAAGTAATTTTCTAATGATTTTGTGCCCCTTAGAGTTCAGGATTATAAATCCTAAACTGAGATGGGTGCATCGTATGAAAATTGAATTATGGACTCCTAATAGTGAGCGAGAAGTTCTTCTGACTTCTTTTTTTTTTTGGCCTTTTCCTTTCCATTGTTTATTTAATTACGTTCTGCTTAAAAGGCTGGGGCATGAAATAGAAAACACTAATGACTATGCACATGTCCTAGTTTCAAGTTCAAGTTGTTGTGCACATGTATTCAGACAAATTTATATTGGGATTTACGGGAGGAGGGGGATCAAGTTTGAGAAGGTTAGATGAGATCTGTCTTACTTGATTCATTTGATTATCAACATAACAGTATTAACAGTAACTGCTAATGGGCTGCTACGATGTATTAATGATTTTTATAAAGTACACCAGAATTTAC
This sequence comes from Elysia chlorotica, assembly GCA_003991915.1. NCBI lineage: Eukaryota > Metazoa > Mollusca > Gastropoda > Plakobranchidae > Elysia > Elysia chlorotica. The sequence goes on from RQTK01001625.1 coordinate 7,645, forward strand.
GATGCGAATTGACACTTCGCTCCTAAACACTATAGAAGATGACACTTCTGCTGATGCGGCTACATTAGATAAGGCTTGTAGATGATAAAATTTCAGAAAATTTTACTGAATTTGCTTTGCAGAAACTAAACTAAAATGCACACAGGTCCTAGTTTCTCATTAATGATATAATTTAACGCTATATCTAGATTTACACGCAAGTTTAGATGTTGATCTAGGCTCATGTTTGAGTGCCCAAAAGAAGCGAATTCTATCAATTAGAATTCCCAAAAAAGACTCTTTCAAACAAGAGCCTAGATCTAGAAAGGAGTTTTAAAAGCGTGTTTTATAAATTAGGCCTACTTTGTTTTCTCAGAGTTCGATGCACTTTAAAAATTGAGTGGAAAGATTTTCAAATTGGCAGCCAAATTGCCTGTGTGTTGCTTTTATGGCGCACTGAGCTATTAAGAATTAAGCAATGTACCGCTGACTGGTCTAGATATTGTGACTTCTCTCTATTTAAAATTAATAAAAACGGCTGTGAGAAAGGGTTTTTATTCTAAGCGCTGGAAGGTAGCAATTGCAAACTTAGTGCGATGGGAGCTACTAACGACAAAACTTACTGAGCTGATTATGTAGGCTACAGTTGCATACTGGTCCTGATCTAGATCTAGATCTAGAATTATTGAGAACCTGGCAGTAGTCTGAGTAGAGCTCTTAAAAGTCTCTGGATTTAAATCTCTAGACGTAGACTCAAGATGCGTTTGCATTAGCCTTGATCTTGAGCACAACATTTAGACCGAAATCTAGATCTGGTCTAGATTTAGATTATAAAATTTATAGTCTAGTTTATTGGATCTAGAGATCAGGATTCTAGATTCTAGATCTATAAATCGAGATCTAGACACTCATCTAGATCTAGATTCTAGATTTAGAGTCTAGATTGAGATTCTAAAACCGACTAGAGTTCAGGAGCAGACAGTTAAGAATCAAGCATGTAAGGTCTCGGTATGCAATAATCCAACTCCTTTTCGTTAGCTTACATTCTAAGTATGTATAAAGCGAAACAGTGGCTTAACTGCCGAAATTCATTTTCCAAAAAATATAGTTCTAGATCTCGATCAGTTGGGGGATATTCCGTCGCCATCTTGATTTGGGGAAGTGCAACCTACCTATGCTGTGGTATCCAAAAATGGAAAACAAACAAAAAAAAGGGGAAAAACTGACCTCACTAAACAACAAATAGAATTAAATGAAAGATTTTTCAATTATTAAAAAAAAAAAACAAAGATCAAAATATCTTTTCTTCAATTAAAACATAAAATCGCGAAGATCTTTTTTTTATAAGAAAAACAAAATTTGGTTTTAGAGAAAAAGTTTGTTTTACTTTCATATCAGAGTATTCATGGGAAATGACTCTCAAATGTGTATTGGCGAAAGTAAAAGCGAAGTTGCTTCCCGTTTTACACAACGAACAAAAAAAAAATAAAACTAGTTATCCATCGGGACAATACTATTATTTTTATTTTAGATAAGAAAATAAGAAGTTTTAAATTTAGCATGAACTTTTAGAACACAAAATTTGTAGGCTCATTGAATGCAAGATTCGTTAGAAATCATCGGATATCCATGAGTATAAAACATGTTCCTTTTGTCTTCGCTGTAGACGTTGCTGTTCACACACCTTTGCTCCCTTGGTGACTGCCTCGCGCCAAGCTGGTCGTTGTTGTTTTGTTGTTTTTTTTTAGCAAGGACCTCCCACAGCTTTGAATGAATATTGAAGCCCTTCATTGACGCTTTGAGCGTGACTTCAACTCAACATACAGGGTGCGCTTTGGGAGGCGCTCATCTGACATCCTGCACGGATCTGTGTCTGTGGAGACGCTAGGCATTTCTGACTGTTCGAGGATCACTGTGTCTGGGAGCTTGCTCTGCCAATCGACTCTTAAACAGCCTGTGCAGCAGAAGAGGTGGAAACGATTGAGTTTCTTTGCATGTCTTTGATAGACAGTCGAGGTCTCACTGGCGTACAGCCGTGTGGAGAGAACAACAGCTCTGTAGAAATTGATTTTGGTTGTCTGTCTCACACCTTCGCGCTCCCACACTGAGAATCGTAGCCTCCCAAAAGCAGGACTGGCTTTTGTGATGCGGCCGTGGATTTCGTCATCAATAAAATCTCGTCATTTCGAGACAGAGTACTTCCGAGATATGTGAACCTGTCCACTGCTGCCAGCTTCATACTTCACTGTCACTGTTGGTTCTGTGTAGGGTTTGCCTGGGGCAGCTTGATACACGACTTCAGTCTTCCTCTTGCTGGTGGTTAGGTCAAAGTTGACACGGGCAGTAGAGAAGAGCTGCATGCTGTGTTGCGTGTCTGCTTCGTTGCGTCGCGGGTTGTACAGCTTGCCATCTATTCTGTAGCTGATGTCCATGCCTGGCGTGTCGACATTAAACTCGCCAGTCAGCATGGCCGGTGCAAGCACGCAGCCTTGTTTCACTCCGTTGGAAACAGGAAAAAGCGCAGGTGATTCTTCCTCATTAAAGACGCGGGCCTGCATGCCGTCATTAAAGACGCGGGCCTACATGCCGTCATTAAAGACGTGGGCCTGCATGCCGTCATTAAAGACGTGGGCCTGCATGCCGTCATTAAAGACGTGGGCCTGCATGCCGTCATTAAAGACGTGGGCCTGCATGCCGTCATTAAAGACGTGGGCCTGCATGCCGTCATTAAAGACGTGGGCCTGCATGCCGTCATTAAAGACGTGGGCCTGCATGCCGTCATTAAAGACGTGGGCCTGCATGCCGTCATTAAAGACGTGGGCCTGCATGCACTCATTAAAGACGTGGGCCTGCATGCCGTCATTAAAGACGTGGGCCTGCATGCCGTCATTAAAGACGTGGATCTGCATGCCGTCATTAAAGACGCGGGCCTGCATGCCGTCATTAAAGACGTGGGCCTGCATGCCGTCATTAAAGACGTGGGCCTACATGCCGTCATTAAAGACGTGGGCCTGCATGCCGTCATTAAAGACGTGGGCCTGCATGCCGTCATTAAAGACGTGGGCCTGCATGCCGTCATTAAAGACGCGGGCCTGCATGCCGTCATGGAACTGTCTTACTATCTGGATGAAGCGGTCGGAGCAGCCAAACGTGCTCATAATTTTGCAGAGATCTTCTCTGCTGACAGTGTCGAAGGCCTTTGTGAGATCCACGAATGTGGTGAAGAGATCGACGTTTTGCTCTTGACACTTTTTGCAACTACCATGTCAATGGTTTGTCTTTCTTTGCGGATTCCGCCCGGACTTTCCGGTAGCAATCCCTGCTCAAGGTGGGCGGTCAGCCGGTTCAGGAGGATCCTGGCTAGGATTTTCCCTGCAATGCAGAGGGGTGATATTCCTATGTGGTTGTCGCATGACTGGCGACTTCCTTTCTTCTTGTAAAGATGGACGATAGAGGCGTCTTTGGAATACCGAGGCAGGGTTCCTCGGGCACACATGGCCTGGGAGAGTTCTGCCAGCTTTTCGCGCGTCAGTGGGCGCCATGTTTGTACACCTGAGCTGGGATGTCATCGGCTTCAGGAGCATTGCCACTTGACAGCTGGTAAAACAATACGAGTGACATTATCACGCCACTTTCCAGTGAGACAAAACTGCTACAGTATAGTCTTACCCGTAATCTGACGGACGACAATGAATGTACGTGTATACAGTATAACAATGTATAGCCTCAAATGGGGTAACATCGAAAAGCCGTGGGCGCCCAGCCAAAAAGTAGAACGTTCTCTAAACTACGCAGAATCTGCACTTCGACCCTTGCTCCGACCCCGCCTTGTTTTGTATGGGTGTATCGCTATTAGTATAATGTGACTGCCAACTCATACGAGTTTTATCAAAACATAAGAGGAAGGGTTTTTGAAACGAGCTGATTTCTATGTAGAACACAATTTCTTACCTGGAGGTTGAGGAAAACAAAAAAGAGTCGAGGTAAAGAATCAAGAGACGAGAAAAAAAAAGAGACGGTGAACGACACATAGGAGAAGAGGAGAAGGTGAATTAGAAGAAGGAGAGGAGAGATGGGGGAGAAAGAAAGAGAGAGGGAGTGAGCAAGAGAAACAGAGGAAGAGACAGACAGAGAGACAGAGAGCGAGAAAGAGGCATAGAGAGATAGAGAGATAGATAGATAGATAGATAGATAGATAGATAGATAGATAGATAGATAGATAGATAGATAGATAGATAGATAGATAGATAGATAGATAGATAGATAGATAGATAGATAGATAGATAGAT
>RQTK01001625.1:17529-28965 GCA_003991915.1 Elysia chlorotica
CATGCATGCCTAGACAGATATAGGCTAGAGAGACCACAGAAGGGGGCCATGCATGCCTACACAGATAGGCTAGAGAGACCACAAGGGGGCCTGCCTAGCCAGATAGGCTAGAGAAAGACCATAGAAGGGGCATGCATGCCTAGACAGATAGGCTAGAGAGACCACAGAAGGGGGCCATGCATGCCTAGACAGATAGGCTAGAGAGACCACAGAAGGGGGGCATGCATGCCTAGACAGATAGGCTAGAGAGAGACCACAGAAGGGCCATGCATGCCTAGACAGATAGGCTAGAGAGACCACAGAAGGGGGCCATGCATGCCTACACAGATAGGCTAGAGAGACCACAGAAGGGGGCCATGCATGCCTAGACAGATAGGCTAGAGAGAGACCACAGAAGGGGGCCATGCATGCCTAGACAGATAGGCTAGAGAGACCACAGAAGGGGGAGCATGCATGCCTAGACAGATAGGCTAGAGAAAGACCACAGAAGGGGGCCATGCATGCCTAGACAGATAGGCTAGAGAGACCACAGAAGGGGGCCATGCATGCCTAGACAGATAGGCTAGAGAGACCACAGAAGGGGGCCATGCATGCCTAGACAGATAGGCTAGAGAGACCACAGAAGGGGGCCATGCATGCCTAGACAGATAGGCTAGAGAGAGACCACAGAAGGGGGCCATGCATGCCTAGACAGATAGGCTAGAGAGACCACAGAAGGGGGCCATGCATGCCTAGACAGATAGGCTAGAGAGAGACCACAGAAGGGGGCCATGCATGCCTAGACAGATAGGCTAGAGAGACCACAGAAGGGGGCCATGCATGCCTAGACAGATAGGCTAGAGAGACCACAGAAGGGGGGCATGCATGCCTAGACAGATAGGCTAGAGAGACCACAGAAGGGGGCCATGCATGCCTAGACAGATAGGCTAGAGAGAGACCACAGAAGGGCCATGCATGCCTAGACAGATAGGCTAGTCATAAGTACTCAAAACAACAAGCTCATCCGCGATAACCAACATGGTTAAAAATACAAAGAGACCTGAAAAGCCCCCTTTAAACATCAACCCAGACAGGCCCAATGACTTGTTAACCCGTGATATCCCATCGCTCTCCTTCCCTATCTCCGCAATAGGCAAAACAATTAAGAAAATACTACAAAATCACGACTGGAAAGCCAGTGGCAAAACCTTGTCCCAGGCAAAACAAGATACCCCCGTACGACAGAAGCGCCCCAACTAGAGGTATGCACAAAGCAGAATATTTCTGGGGTCTCTCTTGCCTCGTTGGCTAGGTAGGCCCGTTTGGGGTCTCGCTTAATACTTTCATGATAAAGCATTCCATACATTTGGTCCAATGTATGAAAACGAACGTTCACCATAGGATTTACAACGTTTCCTTGGGAGTTATTTCGTATCGTAAGATGAACGAAGCCCCAATCTACCAGGTCAATAGAATTTGATTACATCTGGTAATTATTTTGCGACGGAGCTCAATCACGCATTTAATGTCAGGATAGCAATTTTTATTCTTTCTTGAACAGACAGCCAATGCAAGTTTTGTATAACTAGCCTGATATGGTCGTGCTTTTTATAGAGCTCAACTAGATCTAGTGGCGCAGCATTGTTCTGTACGATTTGAAATTTATAAAGCAGATTGTTACAATGGTCTGACCTTGACAACACATCTCAGTTAGGTCTTTTGTGGGAGAGTTTCTCATAGATGCAATTTTTTTTTTTGGATGTAAATAGTTTTACAAAGATTTCTATTTAAGAATTAATTAAACGTCCGTTATCCAATAATTATGGCACCAATGTGCTGAAGGTTGCCGAAAAGTAATATTTCAGTTTTTACGCCATTTATTTTCAACTTATGATATAAGCATTCATATAATTTCTAAATACTTATATGTATATGTACATATTATGATGAAATACACTGTATTTGTTAAGAATATTGGCAAGCGGCTGTGTAGGCTCTATAATAGTTTTAAAAATTGATCTCTTCAATATTACTGTAACCATCTGAAAACCGATTCTTTGATAAAAATCAATTAAATGCAATTTGAAAATGTTTTTCTTTTCCTTGGCTTCGTCAAACCTTTTCCTGACTTCCTTGTGTAATGTTTCATATTTTTCGTTGTCTTCTTTTGCCATTAATTCTATTTAACAAACTATTTGTAAAGTTATCTTAATTATCTAATGGTTGAACTTCAATGTTCGCCTTGACATCTATATAATTATATAATTGTCTTCGTCTCAAAGTTAGACACGCGATCAAATCCAACCCGCTCCACTCTATAATCCCAAATTTTACAGTAAAATTACAAATGAGCCAGATAATATTTCAGAGTCATAAAACTAATAACATCAACGCCTAATCAATTTTTAATTTATCAATGTTATCAACCATAATTATAAATCCATTTTATTTTCACCGCGACTACTGGCCGGAAATCTATTGAATAGTTATAGAAAAAATGAGGTGTGTTCAACAATTAGAAGTAAAATAATTCACATAATGTATGGATTGAAACGTAAATGGAAATTTTTATCGAATTTGAACGTTTTAAATTCAGTATTTTTTGTGGTTTTTTTGTTTTTGTTTCTTTTTGAGACTTTTCCGACATAGTTAAGCCTAAAATTGGCAAGGATATAACCTAGCCTACTACGCCTAGGCCTATCAGGATGTAGATCAAGATCTAAATAGACATAATATTTTGTACTTATTCTTTTGGAGAATAATTATATTGCTCATTTTCGTGCCCGATCCCGAATGACTCTTAATGTAGTCATGCTCATTAATTACGTTTGTACTTAATGATTTTTCCGTTCAAAGAACGGGGTCTAAACGTGTAAAAAAATGCTCCTTGCAATCCCTTACTTTGTAAAATTATATTCTCTGAAGAAACAGTTTTAAATTTACTTTTAGCACGATTCTCATTTACAGTGTATCTGTAGTCCTCCACAATACCCGCGAATAATGGAGCTAAACCCAAAATTAATATGATATTGATAAAGGCTTTATAGCGGAAGGACTGAAATATGCGATACATTATAGACAAGTGTCATAGATTTACGTGGGCATAATCTTTCGGTTATAGAGATATTTCTTATGACAGCAAAATGTCCAAACAAAGTAAAGAAAAATTATTAGGAATAGGAGTCAAAGGCACACAAAAAACAAACAAACGAGAAAACAAGCCAAGTGTTTACAATGATTTCCTTCAAGGGTTTCTCACTGCCAGGTACATTGTATCTTTTTCTAAAGATATGGATTCTGAAGAGACATGATTTAGAATTTTAGGACAGTTCAAATTCATCTGGGGCCCTCCAGCTTTTCCCACTCCACAATACCCACGAATGTCGTGGGTTCTCAACTAGTACTTTTATATTCTTTTTCAGAGATCAAAGTTTTTTTTTGTTAGCCATATAGTTAATGATTGGAAAAACAATTTTTTTGTTGAATTCTACTTTTCTTAAAGTATTCTGCGTTGTTGAACTGCGGTATATGTTTCATTTCTTGGTGAATCTCAATGAGAGAAACATCTCTGATTCGAAGCAAGTCAGCGTTCAATTGTGAGTGAGTTAAACTTTATAATTACCATTATTTTCTATTTGCATCAAGATTTCTCAAAAATATTTACATGCAACCAAAAACCTTTAAAACATTCCTTACTCGAGGTAAAAAGATTTGTAAACAACTATGTACCACCAAGTAGGGGACAAATTAGCCACATTATGAACAGTTTTTTGTTCTCTTTTTCACCGTGTGGTTCTAACACAATTCAGTGCAAAGCAGATGACGCATGATTTCGAACGACTTTTGTGTGACCACACTCGGACTATTCTGTCTGCCCGTTCTCCTGCGTCAGTCTGTTGTCGGCGTGTGTTAGGCCGAACTATCTCAACCTGAGAGGTCATAATTATGGTCCCAGTTATGTACGCTTAGATCTCAACTAGTTCATTAGATAGATCCGGCTCACATAACAAGTTAGAGGCACTCAAGAACGGCTAGATCAATATTGGTCCGCGATGCATGCCGGGGCGTGAAACTGGGCTAAGCCAATATGAGGCCACTTGGGAGTCAATAATGATGATTGTCACATGGGTCTGCTTACAGCTAACAATCATTATAACTTATATAGATCTAGATATTAACCTAACTCTCATGAAACAGGCAGAGAACAGGAGATATAAACGAACAACGTTAACATTAGGTTTTCATAATATCTATATAAAGGAAACGAATGTCATTTTTGTGGCTTTTCTTTACTGTTCCTTGTGTGTGTGTGCGTGTGTGTGTGTGTGTGTGTGTGTGTGTGTGTGCGTGTGTGTGCGCGTGTGTGTGTATGATATTAAGAAACACCCCGCCCCGCCGACCGGCCCCACACCTCTGGTTAGGCCAAAGTAACTACACATAGACAAGACGATCCGTTCCAAACAAAGCACAGTGTCTGTCCTTGAATACTCAATGCCATGTTTTTCTTCGGGTTTACTATTTGGATAGAAGCACGATACTTTTATTTATAGTGCATTAAAACAAAATCTAAAGAAAAAAAAGATACATCCTATTTGCCCTGGATGGAAAACCTTAATATTAAGTACCGTATTAAGTTGCTGAGGAGTGCAATTGTACATCCAAGAAGTTAAAAAAAGACTGGTCTACATTTTAAAATTCTAAATCTGGGAAGGGAAACCAATAATACACAACCAAAAAGTGTCCACAAATGTTTAATTCTAGATATGTAGACTTGTTTCAATAAACATTTAAATCTAGATAATTATGTATTAGCACAAAAACAAAAACAAAAGAAGATCCGGCCTATTTAGATCTAGACCGAATAGACTTTTCCCAATGAGCATTTAGATCTAGACCGAATAGACTTTTCCCAATGAGCATTTAGATCTAGATCTAATAGACTTTTCCCAATGAGCATTTAGATCTAAACCGAATAGACTTTTCCCAATGAGCATTTAGATCTAGATCTAATAAACTTTTACCAATGAGCATTTAGGTCTAGATCTAATAGACTTTTCCCAATGAGCATTTAGATCTAGACCGAATAGACTTTTCCCAATGAGCATTTAGATCTAGATCTAATAGACTTTTCCCAATGAGCATTTAGATCTAGATCTAATATACTTTTCCCAATGAGCATTTAGATCTAGACCGAATAAACTTTTTCCAATGAGCATTTAGATCTAGATCTAATAGACTTTTCCCAATGAGCATTTAGATCTAGATCTAAGTAGTCACAAAAAGTAGGCCAAATAATATCTAGACATACATGGAGGTAAGCCTAGACCTAGGATCTATTATACCTTCCTCACTCTAAGGGTTAACAACATGGTGAAATGTATTATAGGCCTAAAACGTATACATTTAGTAAGAACTATAAAACGGATAGATGTGTGAAAGATTTGGAAATGCTTATAACTGTTGAATACACCTCATTATTCTTTCACTCACTTATCGATTCCGATCGCTTAAAAGATGTACCCGACTTTGTTTTATAAAATTAACGGTGAATAATAATGAACTCTAAAGGTGCCAGTGCACTGGACGAAAAATAAAGTTACAGCCATGCACAATTTCAAGATATGTGCTTCTCTACTAAGATCAATAAAGTATTATAATAGTTCCTCATTAGAATAGTGTTTAGTAAATTTCATAAGGTAAATGTTAGCAAGTCCGCCACCCAAAGGGCTCTCATCGAACTCAGTTGACGAATCGCCGGCACCTCCAAATAATACCCAAAGACTTGTTGAGAAAACACCCATACATGAGTGTGACAAGTTTGTGGTTGTTTGTTTGAATGAAGCTATAGAGGAAGAGAGAGGGACGGGGGACGAGAGAGATAGAGATGGATAGAGAGAGAACGAGAAGACTGGAGATGGATCTAGATCTAGATCTAGTCTATGCGTTGTTAGTTTGTTCTCTGACCTTGTCTGCCCCGGTTGTGAAGATCATTCTAGATTAAATCTATGCATTGTTAGTTTGTTTTCCAACATTGTCTGCCCCGGTTGTGAAGAATATTCAAGAAATCTGCCAATCTGGTAAACAACTTGTTTTTCAGTGTCGGTTTGTTTACAATCTAATGCTTCTAGTCAACTGGAGTAATGTCCCTTGTGGTCTCGTTTGTCCTACTATATTCTAGAAATATCGTGAACAACTCGAACCTTCTGGGTTACAACAAATCGGTATAAAAGGCTCGTACGGGTGAGCTGTTTAGAAAGAGTTCAGTGAGCAGTAGTCAGTCGGAGCGCATTTGTTACTATTATTAGAAGCCGTTGTGTTGCCATTACGGATTGCTATTGCAGTTGTGGAATTGATCACAGATTGTATTGCAGCTGTGGATTTAATTACTGTCGAGATTTTATTATAACATTTTCAATACCCTAGACGTGTTTATAGTTAATAAAGTTATTCTTCAATATTTCTACAAGAAGGAGTTAACTTTATTATTTGTGTTTGAGCCAGTGGATGTTGGATCATTGTCGGAAGCCCCGCTACAATACATAATTTTTTAACCTATAGCTGGGCTCTACAACAGAGACTGTGCAACCACACGCTGGACTGTTGGCAGTGACCAGCTCAAACATCTGGGAGAGACAGGAGAGGAGAGAAAACTCTGTTACCAGGATGGTACATCATCGCCATTGAGATAATGCACGAAAAAATGTATTCCTACAGTAGTTGTCCTAAAATCCAGTTATCTGTAGTTTTTAAATGTTTTGAAAAGCGAATATTGAGATATGTCTTAACTAGTATATATCAACAACTTGATATGTTAATGTTAGCCTATCAAGAAAGAAGAAATTTCGAAGATGCTGTTTGATATTTTAAACTGTCTCCTGAGATATTTTTAGATACCTAAGGTTTTGGCTTGGAATTTATTTGTTAGTTGTTCTTCTTTTTTCAATAGTGACCCGCATCATCTTATGGTCAATTATCATAATATTAATTTGCATGTTCATGAAAATATTATTTCCTGCATTTTCAAATTTATTTTTTTACATCTTGACCGCAATGGTGTTGAATCCAAATCAATACATTATAAATGGCGAAAATAACTTATGTGGACAAAAAAGCAACTGTCTTTCATTGTGCAAGACTAACTTTCTTTATTTTGAACATTATTAGAAAGAAAAGAGTGTATTTGGCGCAAGGGTGTAGAAGTAGAGGGGAGGCTGAGAAAGAGAGAAAGAGTCAAAGAGAAATAGAGAGCGAGAGGGAGAGAGAGGGTGTACAAGACAGAGCGAAATCTGTAATCTACAAACTATTATGCATAATTTATATGTATATATTTATATTGATTTATTCTTCCACTGTTAGCATCCTTTACCTAAGACACCTGTAATGATGTTTAGTTAACCTCGACACGTCTCCTGTGTTATGGGACTTGACCTACACAATGTATCTGATACAGTGAGGAAGAAACAGAAAGTAATGGAGAGAGAGAAAGAGAGAGAGAGAGAGAGAGAGAGAGAGAGAGCTATTTCTCTTTGACTCTTTCTCTCTTTCTCAGCCTCCCCTCTACTTCTACACCCTTGCGCCAAATACACTCTTTTCTTTCTAATAATGTTCAAAATAAAGAAAGTTAGTCTTGCACAATGAAAGACAGTTGCTTTTTTGTCCACATAAGTTAACATACATACATACATACATACATACATACATACATACATACATACATACATACATACATACATACATACACACATACACACATACACACATACATACACACACACACACACGCGCGCGCCTCTACCTATCTACCTACGTACCTACGTACTTACGCACCTACACACCTCACACATACACACCTACACACCTACACATCTACACACATACACGCATACATGCATACATACATACAAACTACAATCATATATATATACATATATACATATATATATATTCTCGTTCGTTGAAGGGAACTATCATTTAGTGATATGTTTGTGAGCATGGTGGCACTCAGTCCGCTGACAGTAATCCCAGACCGGACGCAAAAAGTAGCATGTTCCATATACAAAAAGTAGCATGTTTCATAGACAAAAGTAGCATGCTCCATAGACAAAAAGGTAGCATGTTCCATAGACAAAAAGTAGCATGTTCTGTAGACAAAAAGTAGCATGTTCCGTAGACAAAAGGTAACATGTTCCATAGACAAAAAGTAGCATGTTCCATAGACAAAAAGTAGCATGTTCCATAGACAAAAGGTAGCACGTTCCGTAGACAAAAAGTAGCATGTTTCATAGACAAAAGGTAGCATGTTCCATAGACAAAAAGTAGCATGTTCCGTAGACAAAAAGTAGCATGTTCCATAGACAAAAAGTAGCATGTTCCATAGACAAAAAGTAGCATGTTCCATAGACAAAAAGTAGCATGTTCCATAGACAAAAAGTAGCATGTTCCATAGACAAAAAGTAGCATGTTCCATAGACAAAAAGTAGCATGTTCCATAGACAAAAGTAGCATGTTCCATAGACAAAAAGTAGCATGTTCCATAGACAAAAGTAGCATGTTTCATAGACAAAAAGTAGCATGTTCCATAGACAAAAAGTAGCATGTTCCGTAGACAAAAAGTAGCATGTTCCATAGACAAAAGGTTTAAAAGATTAGAAAAAAACCCCATTGCCCTTTGTTTTTGTTGTTGTTTCTTTGCAGAGACACAGAAGATGTCGTAATATAGTGTTTTATGAGTATGATAATTGGCAGCAACTAGAATCGGAGAGCAAGTGAGCAAGTGAGCCATAGAAACATGCAAGAGGAACGGGAGTTTTTAAAACGAAAATCTTAAAAGATCAGGTTCCGGTAATGGGAAGCCAAATGAGTACTGTGGGACGTTTCCAGGCTGGACAACCAATAAGTCAAAAAGATTTGCGTAAGCCTAGGATTATAGATTGCATGCACATTCTTTCTGCTTGCTAAAGCTGGGATGGAAAACCAAGTGATTGTGTAGATCTCTTCAGGTACGGCGACGAACAATCAAAAGTTTAATGAGTTTGGCCAGATGCGCGGATTGCAGTGCGTATGTATTTTTTAAATATCAAAAATCTATAACCATTTCTCCATTAGAATTTATATATATATATATATATATATTTCTTGTATCTTTCACGATATATATATATATTTGTCTTCGTCTCCAAACCGCTCCACCCTAAATTCCCCAATTTTACAGTAAAATTACAAATGGGCCTGAGAATTTTAGGGTCATAAAACTAATAACATCAAACGCCTAGTCAATTTTTAACGAAAATTAGCGAATTATTAAATCCAAAAATTAATGTATTGAAAAAAAAAACGAACAGACTCAACAATTACTGCTTCCTCCCCTTCCTTGAACAACAAACAAATCGAAAGTGCTATAAATATTGATTCTTTTTATTTTCTAAGTGCGTGTGCAAAATTATATCAATGCGCAAAGTGCACCGTTTTCTCAGAACGCTTGGTTAATTATTAATTATGATTATTATTTAATGAGCCTACTTGAATTTGATGCAACCTCTTCAAGCACACATAATTTATTGTTCTTAAAGGTATAAATCCTGAAGATACGCAATTTTTAGTTCAGCACAGTTTAAAGTTAGCTGTAATACTTTAGTTTTGTCCATCCTACAGTCCCCACGAATTTCGTGGGTTCCCACCTAGTATTAGATAAAAACGTCAAAAAGATTAGGCCTCTTGCCCTCTTTAGATCCAGATATTGATTTAGATAAGCCAAGTCTAGGATAGAGAACATGGATAAAGCTTTTCAAAAATAACCAAAAAAAAACAACAACACACCACACACAGATAATAGAAGGCTAGATAGAATAATGTGGGTGAAAATTCAAAATGTTTCCTGTCAAGCACACCTTATAATTTTAGTCACATATTCCATTTCCGGTGGCTTTATTATTCAAAACAATGTATCCGATTTTAGCATTATAAATGGACCACGAAGTTTTGTTTCTTTTGTTTATAAATTAAGGGTCAGTTATTATGATTTCTAAAGGCGGCATTGCACTGTACGAAAAATAGAGCTACATTCAAGCAACATTTCAAGAAGATCGATGATTTAGTGAATCCTGTATAGGTGAACCAAAATTGAGCGTATTTTTTGTAATATATATAATTATTTATGTAATGAGAGAGACAGAGAAATAGAGATATATAGATAGATAGATAGATAGATAGATAGATAGATAGATAGATAGATAGATAGATAGATAGATAGATAGATAGATAGATAGATAGATAGATAGATAGATAAATAGTAATTAGCATAATTCAAAAAAATTCAAAATCACGGGGCTAGACTTATAAAACGGACACACAAATGTCATAGTGCCAGCACCATCTTAAAAAAACGCCATTGGCTTCCAATGAAACTTAGCAATGATCACATATCAAAGTCTAAAAGATCCATTTTTTCCATCTTACTTGAGAGACCTTTTACATATCTATCAGCCCGAAAGATAGTTGCGATAGAGAGAGAGAGAGAGAGAGAGAGAGAGAGAGAGAGAGAGAGAGAGAGAGAGAGAGAGAGAGAGAGAGAGAGAGAGAGAAAGAGGGGGGGTGGTGGAGAGAAAGAATTCGAGTATACTTATGCACTTGGCCTCAAGAATCGCTTATGCAAAGACCTTGGGTATTGTTTGAAGAAAAAGCGAACTACCATAGACCGTTAAGTGGCTGTTGAACCTATCAAACTATGAGCAGCGGGCTTAAGGCAGGCAAAGAGGCGTATTGGCTAGTCCATAGATTATGACGGATAAACCTAATGGGATTAACGGCCCACATTTACATCAAAGGTCGACACGTTTTCTATGAAGGTTTAAACGAGGCCATTTTTCAGTGTTATGAGATTCTTAGCTATTTCGAGGTGACTGACTTAAAAAATACAACGTGAAGAAACATCGATGATTTGTATACTAAGTGGATATAAAGAGAGATATCTAGTGATTCTGACTCACCGCCATTTAAGGTAAGGTGAAAAAAAGCATTTGTTTATTGATCGGCCTGTTGGACTACTGCACAATACAAAACATCTACCAAGACTAAGGGAAGAGAGCCAGGTTGCTTTCTTCTTTCTTTTGATTATCCTGCTTAAAATATTAAATCCTGCAAAATAATACTACATAAAAAAATTGAATGATTAGTGAACACACTTTTTTGACATACGTTTGTTATTATTGCCATTATCATTTTGATTATTGTTACTACTACTACTACTACTACTACTACTACTACTACTACTACTACTACTACTACTACTACTACTACTACTACTACTACTACTACTACTAATACTACTACTACTACTACTACTACTACTACTACTACTACTACTACTACCACTACTACTACTACTACTACTACTACTACTACTACTACTACTACTACTACTACTACTACTACTACTACTACTACTACTACTACTACTAG